>PVIH01003691.1:24719-155251 GCA_004025045.1 Sigmodon hispidus
CCCCCCCCCCCCCCTCTCTCTCTTTCTCTCTGCTGTCTCACTGAGAATTCAATGTGACCACCTGCATCTGACCCTTGCTACCTATCTGGTACCCAGCGCCATGATGTACTGTTCCCTCAAACTGTCATTGTTGCTCTTTTGTTAGATATTTGGTCACAGCAATGAGAAAAGCATTTGAGTGAAATACCCTTCCTTGTTCCATCTCATCCCCCCAGCTATTCCCTTATCCTCTTTAAAAGCCAGTAGTCATAGGCTCACAAAACTGAACAAAGAGGTAAGGGAGGGCGGGCTATTTATTACGCAGAAAATTCAACTTGCGCTGGCATTATATCACTGAACTGAATAGCTATCTGAAACTCTTTCCACAACTTTGAATGGACCCAAAATGTCACTGTTATCAAAGCTGCACATTAAAGAAGACAGCAGATAATGCACCTGGTAAAATAGGCAGTCTCCAATGGGAAAATGTATCACACTTTCATCCCCTGACCCTCCTTTCCCTCAGCATCAGCAAGTGTCATAAATTGCTATTTGCTGACAAGCTGTAGTGATGCAAACCTACAGCTCATGGCAGCACAAGAGAAACATGCCATTCACTTAGTGCCAGGGACTGTCAGCCTTGCTCATCCCAAGCTGATTCCACATGTTGCTGGCTCAGGGAGAGAAGAAGGGAGATAGCCATCATGCAGTCCAGGCTCAATTCCCCAGCGTGCTTGTCAGCTGCACCAGTGAGTGGAAGAGAGACACTGAAATACCTCCAAGAAGCATGGTAAGGTTTCTGCTGATGCCTGCCAGTCTCTTCTGTGTCCCCAACAAATACCCTCATCATTGTCTGGGGAAGAAACTGAAAAATGTAGCATTGAACTGCCTCCATTCCATGATCATTGGGAAACATCTGTTACTTCAGTATAGTAGCTGACACCTATAATATTTGATTTGTTTGATGGGAAAGAAGATTGATTTTATTTCAGTGGACTTCTCAACTAGGATGTTCGGAGCAATTGCTTGTTATCGTGGACAATCACAGGTGTTAGATCACCTACTCTGTGTAGCAGTGACTCCTCTAGCTCTCCCGACTTAAGGTTCTTTGGCACAAAGCCACGGAAGTTCTGGCTTGATTGCCCACAAGATAGATTTTCAGAAGGATGTCAGAAAAGCACAAGAATCAACAGGAGGTAAGAATATGAAGCCAGAGGTGGGAAAAAAGTTATAAGATTCAGCAAGTAGCAGTCCAGGTTCTTGGAGTCAGGTGGATCTGGCAAGGATCCCATCCCCTTGTTCTGCTTATCACTTCTCAGGTGAGGCCTAGCATACTGACCCAGACTGGATTCAGAGTGGAGGCCCAGGTCATAGCTCCACTGGGCTGTATTCAGTGAAGACCAAGTCCTCAAAGGACATCTAGGGCAAAAGTAAAATAGATACTAGGAAGCAGAAACCCATCAGTGTCACTCGTATTCTGCAGGCTTGAGGCTGAGATGATTTCTCTAAAGTGACACATATACTTTGTTGAAAACAGCCCGAGCCTAGGTGCATCCATGCCTTCTTTCCCCATTGTTTCTCATAAGAGAGTCATACCATGTGTCTACTGAGACATCTGAACAAATCCTTGTGTGTGTTGTGCTATCTTGGAAGATACAATCACGGACCAGACCCCGAGTTGTTGAGGGACATAGGCATGTTTTGTGAAACTAATGCATGCTAATAACAAAAGAAAAAGACATGAGAAGTAGCACCATCTAAATGCCACAAATAGATGATTGTATCATACCAGTGTTAATTCCTTAGTCTTGAAAACACACCTTTGGTTATGTAGAACACTGTTTTTAGTAGAATCTGGGCACATAATATTTAAAAACTCTACTTATGTAACTTCTATCTAAATCTGAAATTATTCAAATATTTAAAAATGTTTAACAAAATTTCCAGTTTATAGCACTTTTTTTCCTTCTTTGGCACAAAGCAACATTGATTGACATATCCTGATGCATGATATAAGAATTCACAGTGATTTGAGTTTTCAATTTCTATGCCTATGGAGTTAATAGAGAAGGCAAAACCATGTCAAGAAAGAACATGAGAGACAGAAATCTCAGAAATAACAAATGGAGGTCTTAGAGATTCATGGGACAATTGTGTTTGGGGTAATAAGATTTGGCTCTCCAAAAGAAGGGAAGTTTGAGGCATTATCCATGATAATAGAGAGGAGAGTAGTCCTGGTTGTACATGTAGGTCAAAAAAATGACACCATCTAGACTGAGTGTTGGGATTTTCTCCTCTGCTAGGAGATGATAAAGGGCATAAGGGCTACACACAGAATAGATACTGTCTAAACTGAAGGAATAGTTCTGAGGAGAGAAGCAAAGACAAGAAGGATGATGGGAAAATTATGCTAATCTCAGACAAAAAAATAATTCAGATCAGTTTTGTATCAAAAGCTCTAGAAACCGCCATCATTAAAACTCTGTCATTTTGAATATTCAGAACTGCCTACCAGAAGACTCCAAAGAATATCTGTCACTTATGGAAACCCAGAAAAGCATACTAGATGCAGAATTTAGCTTATCTTACAGTAGATATAATATTTTCATAAGATATTAAGAGATTACCAAAATATTCTCCCTCTCATTGCATGAATCAGATGTTATCCTTTCTAAAACATAATTTTTATGCTTAAAATATATGGCATTTTAAAACACATTTACAAGTTACTACTTAATTACAGTGTAAATATTAACTTATTTAATTCTCATAGTGCAGCAACTTAGGAGGCAGACATGGGGGGAGGCTGGTCTCCAGATAAGCAAGGCAGCAGAGGATCGGGGACACTAAATGACTTGCCTGTGATCACAGAGCTAGTACAAGATTGAGCTGGGCTTTAAACCCAGGCAGGCTAGCTGAGCCTGTGCTCTTAAGGTTTATTTTTATCTAAAAGGAAGATAGAAACAAAACAAATGATGTTATATTTTAACACCAGTAGCTGGACTCCAAGCATATGAACCTCACAAATGGATCCTTTCTAGAACACTCATGGAAAAGAGATTTTGGTGTAAACAAGGAAGATGGTTAAAGATATGTGATATGTTTGACTTCATATAATGGTAAATTAAGCAGGCATGTAGAGCCAGCAGTTATACTTTAGGGTACTTGGCTCAGTAACTGTATTTGAAGACTTACATGTGACAGTTACTGCCATGAAATAAACAACTATATTCTTCTAGAAAATTATAAGGAGAAGTCATGAGTGACTCGTTAATAAATTTCTCTTTCAAGGGAAGGAGAAGAATCTACAGTAAGTGGGAGGCAGTGGTGAACTTTTAAAAACACAGTAAAAATGAAGTAATAATTGGCTTGATATAAAAGAGATATCAATGGGAAATATTTTAAAAGACGTAATATTTATTTGCTTTCTTGTTGACATTAATGAAAGATGGTTTCCCTAATTTATAAAGCTAGTCATCAACTCACCTAGTCCTACTTCAGTCTCTCAACCATATGGGATTGACTATAGGCACATATTGCTGGGATATTACAAACTGTGAATATCAGTAGCGGATCCAGAGTGCTTTTAAAACTGATTAGAACCACAACATCCATCACATACATGTAGCTGTTGAAATTTAAACTAATCAAAATTGAGTAAATAATAATTTGGCTTAATAAGTCTGAGTTGGCACATCATGTATCTATAAGTACCAGGCACTTCTATTGTATAGATTTGATCTCAAGGATAAGAATGAGGAAGCTTTTTGCGTAGACTTAAATAGTACAAATTATTGAGCCACACAGTGAGTCCCAGTTATTACATTTTGCCATCATAGCTCAAAGACAGCTGTAACAATTACCAAAACTGTCTTATTTCAATTTGACTTTAGTTATTTAAAAATGTAAAATTAATTTTTGGCTTGCATATTTAGACCACAAAATAGATGTCAGGTCAGCCTTAGCCAAAGGTTCACAGTTTCCACCAGTCCCTGGACTGGTACCCTAGGGATCTTGGTCACAAAATTAGCGTGCACCTGAGTGTCTATTCTGTGAACTAGAGTGAAAATATGAAATGAATGTTGATTATTGATGATCATTGATTTTCCCAGCTTCTATTGTTCAAATAGACAAAAACAAAACACATAAAATAGACATTTAACATAATCTATGTTAGATCAGCAAGAAGGAAATTGTTAATATATAACATGAGCGAACATATGTTGGGTTGGTAATAAGGTCTGTGGTTGAGTGCTTATGTAGCCTACGTGAAGTCCTAGGTGCAGTTCTAGCACCATAGAAGAAATAGATCAGGGAAGGGAAATGAAGAGGGAAGGAGGAAGAAATGAAGGAGAGAGAAAGAAATATGAAACAAAAAACAAGAAAAAATAGAGGAAAAGAGGAAACTATTCTAATTTCTTTTATTGTTCTTGTCTTCCAAAGTCAAACTGAAATAGCCCAATGAGTTCTGATTATAGCATTCTGTGGCTTGTGTAGCTTACAACTCCAAGCTCTCAGACATTCTTGCTACATACCAGTTCTATGGACCTTGGAAACACATGGTTAGGTTTGTTACAGTAAAAACCCTACTTCTGGTACCAACTTCCCATATGAGTCACTTTTCTCATTGCTATGACAAAATTCCTGAAAACAAATAAACAAAAAACAGCTTTGACTTAAAGCTGGAGGGTACCATCCATCATGTCAAGGTGATAAGAATGGAAGATGACTGCATTGGCTGTCAGGAAGCACAAAGAGATGAGTGCTGATTCTCAGTGTAGTGGGATTATGTTCTGGTATGTTGTAAATATTTGTCTCTCCTACTGGTTTAATAAAACACTGATTGGCAAGAAGGCAGAAAGGAAGTATGAGTGGGGCTGCCAGATGAGAAAACTCTGGGAATATTAAGAGCAAGGCAGAGACACTAGCAGAGAGAGATGCCAGCAGAGGAAAGAAGTTGAAATGCTGCTCTTAGAAAAGGTATCAAGCCATATGGCTAAACAAATTAATGGAAATGAGTTAAGAAGAGAGAGCTAGATAGCAATATTTCTGAGCCGTAGGTCAATCAGCATGAAATTAATATAAACCTTGGTGTGATTATTTGGAGCTAAGTGGCAGGAGAGCTGCCAGTAGGTTTGAACCTTGGGGTTAGGCCAGAAAGTCCAGGACAGGAACTTTTTACTTTACCTCAGCTCACTTTTTCCTTTATGTTAAACCTGAAACCCCAACTTATAGAGTGGTGGCACACACATACTCAGAGTAGATCTTTCTACCTCACTTGAACTTCCCTGGTTCCTACGTTCATCTCCTAGGTGATTATCCCTAAATCCTATCAAGGGAGGGGAAAAAAGACAAGAGAAGAGACAAAGACATTACGTGTTCTTGCTCCTCAGGAGGAAGTAAAGTGTTCCTTCCCATTGTGAGAGCTGGCTTTTAAAGGTCTCTCATGATCTCCCACAATAGTTTAGTTTCCAACTTGAAAAATGGCAGGAATATACACATGAGAGATAAAAATCTTCTTAACTTCGAGGATTTAAGTGATAGCTACTGCACTTAGGGAATAATTAGAATGTTAGGAACATCAGGACATCTGTTCAGTGCAGAGGAACAAAGGAGAGGGAATGTCTGCCTTCTCACTGCCATGACCCTTCCATGAGTCACTCACTGTCCTTAACTCTTGTTTCTCCATAAGTAAAATCAGAAGGGTAAATTACCATAATTTGCAACCGATATACATAGATGTTTAGCTTAGTATATTAATTCTGGTTTATTTTAGTTTTCTTATGTTAATTACCTGCCCTGCCGATATTTAATAGAAGATTTCATTTCTAGTTTTGATTTTAAAATCCAAATTATAATTGGGACCTGCTACCTCCAAAAGAGACAGGTGGTCTCTAACAAACCTCAGTCTCCAACAGTTCTTGATATCTCCTGGACCCTGAAGGTGAAGATCTCTTGCCATTTATCACTGTACAGTCATTTTTGCAATGACTTCTGATGCAGTTTACCCTTATATCCCTTCCCTATAACTGGGGAGATTTGTAATTGCAAGTAGACTTTATGAACTCTAAGGTCTTGGAGGTGCTGTGATTGCCTAGTAAAATATTACATCCCAAATGGCTAAGGTTGCAATATGTTGTCTCATTAAAGTCTTCCAGCTGCGGGAGCCTGGGAGTCTAAACTACAGGGTTCACCTCTTCACCCAGGTCACTGTAATTTTCAAAGGAAATGCTGACTCCAGATCTGAGGGTGAAGGGAAGCATGCTGGAGTCCTGTGTTCTGTTTAGTTATACCTTCTGGCTTTGTTTTAGATTATGATTCAGCCACACACTTAGGGTTCTTTTAAACACCTTGAGTGTTTACAGTCAAATCTGGACTGCAGCCAACTTGATTATTTTGACTACTTACTATGTTGTCTTGTATTTACAAAGTCCTCTATAGTTCTCAAAGTCTCTCTTAAATGTGAGTTATTCTTTACTCTGACTTTGAGAAGAAGGAAGGGCAAATACCATACCCACCTTATAAAATCAAGGGAAAGCTAGAATAATAATCAACAAAGGATTCAGTTCATCTCTTTTTCCTGAAAACTATAATATTTTGGTTTTGAAGCTATTTCCTAAGCACAAAATAAAAACGTGTTTATTTAATTAAAACATCATTCTCTAAGGCCTAAAGACTTCCAGACTGTGGAATTATATCTCCCCACTGAGATATAATTGAAGACTGATATGATACATTTTATTAATTAGGCCCGTCTGGTTTTCCCACAGAGAAGAAAGGAATATGTCATGTTTTATGCCAACTGATTTAAATAAAAATCCACTTGGATTTGGCCCTTTCTTTCTAGCATGACACCAAAATGAACAGGAAGTGAAATGGGAAATATTTACCTTCATCTCATTTTCTAAGAGGAAGCATGAATCACTGCAGCAAATTTATTTGCTTAAAGAACACTAATGAAATGTTCCACAGGGCTTATGTGTTCACTTTCTGATTGACTGGAAACGAATCAAAACAAATGAAGCCAAAGTTTTAGGAAAGAATAAAAAAGAAGGGACTGTGTCCTCTTCTTGACTTTGGGGGACAGAGGGAGAGATGTTAGTTTTATATGTAAACTTGGTTTTATGTTGGATTTTATTGTTTGTATATTGAGCCACTATGTCCAGATATTGGTCAACTGTTATTCAGATATCTCTATGAAAGTAATGCTCAAATGAGACTAATGTTTAATACAGTAGACTTAGCATCAAGCAGATTGGGCCAAAGATGATGGGTTTTACCCAGTCCATAGGGAATTCTACAAGCATCTTGCTTTCAGATTTGAATGGCTTCCCAGCCTACTACCCTACCCTGTAGAGTTTCTACTGTAATATAGTGTAACTGCATGAGCTGGTTTCTCCAAATGTCCCTGTCTTCGTCTCTCTGTCTCTCAAAATCTCACTGATTCTGTCTCTGTCTCTCTCTCTTAAAATAAGTGTGTTATCCTATGAGAGTTATGAATCTAAAGTAGAAATTGACAATCATTTATTTTAAATATTTATTTATTTTTTAATTTTATGTGAATTGATGTTTTGCCTGCATGTATAACTGTGTAAGAATGTCAGATTTTGGAATTATAGACAGTTGTTAGCTGCCATGTGGATGCTGGGAATCGAGCTTAGGTCCTCTAGAAGAACAGTCAGTACTCTTAACCACTGAGCCATCTCTCCAGCCCCCAGTCACTTCTTTTAAATGGGAGGAGAGCAAGTATTTTTTCCTTAGAGGACCATATTACCTTTGTTGAAACACTGCTTCTCTATATTGCTCCAAAGCAGCCACAAACCATTGTTAAAACAAATGATTAGCTGTGCTCTAATAAAACTTAATTTATAAAAATGAGTAATAAATCAGTCTAAGCACAAATGTTCTCTAACATAAACACTGCAGTAGTTACTACTAGTACATAAAATATTGAGTATTTACCACATGTAGAAGTATTTTGTGATGCAATCTGTGTGCATATTTACATGTGTGTTTGTGTGAGAGTGAGTATACTTAACACAACTCAAATATGCATTACATATGACACTTTTTTGTAAGCTTATTATCTAATTCTAAGACTCAGTTCATTAGAGTATAAAAATTTGAACTTCTCCTAGAGGTGCTCATATACTTTCTCCTGTAAACAAACAAACTAGAAGCCCTTGGAGTCTTCTTTCAAGATTAAAACCCAGCAAAGTGTCAGTCGTCTGTTCTCATCCACAGCAGTCACTGGTCAACAGAGCTACTCCTACCTTTTTTCTGCAAGACCCTTCATGTCCAAAGATAACTTGTATTCTCTGCATGCCATTCTTTGTGGTATTTCTGTTTTTATATCACTTGAGAAGAAAGATGAGTCCTTAAAACAGCTCTATGGCTTTGCTGCCACATTTTCAGATAGCCAGTCTAGCCTAGTCCCTGGCTCATCCTAGGCTTTTCCTGACATTTGTGGGGCAAATTACATTCCATCCAATTCTGTCTTATTTTATTCTATGGAATATAATCCAGGAATTATAATTCCAATCTCCTAATGTAGTTTAGCTTTTTTTCTGGTTTAGGATAAACTATATTCTTTTTTGATGTGTTTTTAGTATACCCCCTCCCTTTATTATCTAAGATTTTCAAACAAACAACAAAACAAAACAAAAAAAAAAAAAGGAGAAGGCTGTTTTCTGGGATTTGGCAGAAGGAAGAGAACGATAAAATCTTTCTGGAAACATGGTTAGATCTTTACTGGAAAAAAATCACCAAAATGAGAGAGAAGGTACCAAAGCAGAGCACTAGTAAATGTGTGAGAAACACTCTTCTGTCCCACTGAGCCCTTATAACACCAAGGCCAAGGAAAACCACATTTCCCTCACAGAACTAGAAAGTACAGTTCGGAAAAATAGTTCTTTGTTCAAGCACTAACCCCAGGACTCGGACTCAGATGACGAACGTCACCCAGCCTCCTAAGCCAGGACTTAGTTTCTCTTACAGTACATTCTCCTAGCCCAGCACAATCTGCTTCTGAAACAGACTGCAGTCTGTGAAATTGGAAAACTAACTTTTCAGTTAAAGTCAAAGAAAATAAGCAATACAAGACAGTGCCTTGGTGTAAAAAAAAAAAAAAAAAAAGAATCTACAGAACAAACAAGTTTAGAGAGAGCAGAAGTTACTGTATGTCATGGTAAGGCTTTCCCAATGGTGCTTGGGCTCAGTCTCCAGAAGCTAATGTGGTTGAGTGGATAAGGAGGTAAGGAGGTCATTAGGAGGAATTCTGTGCCTTCCTCTCTTGAACATCACTGTTTGGGCCATGGCCATTCACACTACTCTGATTTCTTGACATGCCCACTCATTTTATGCATCATTAGTACATATCTAATTAATGTGGATCACCTTTTCTTTCCAGAGACCTGCCTATCATTCTTTCCATTCTTACTCATTTCCTACCTATTTTGAGTAATTGGGAAAATCTTAAGGTGGCCTTCACTGTGAAGTTTTATAAAGAAGTCTACTTTCCTCATCATTAGACCACTTGCCCATTGCTCTCCAGACATCAAGAAACAGATGGGATTCTTCTGTGAGAACCAAAGCTAATCAGTAGATAATCTCATTCTGGTACTCCTCCCAAGTACTTACACGGTATTTTCTTTGCTTTTTTTTTTTTTTTTTTAAAAAAATCTCTTTAGCCCCATGTTTCTGCATCCAGGAGCCTACATTAGAGTTCAAAATTACCCTGTTTAGGAATTTCTCAGAATCTTCTCCTTTGTCCTCCCATACACAAAGAAAGACATACTCATCAATTTCACTACTGCAATGTACATAGAAAGCCACCCTTTGTTCAACAAGTATGGGTTTCTGGCTATCTATTCTCTCTACCTGTTATCCAGAAATTAGTATTTATACTTTTTATACCTGAATGTCATTTTAATGTTTGAAAACTGATTGCTTATTGCCTTATGGGGTGAGGGATAAAGAAGCTGACATTTTCTTTGAGAATGATGACAGTGTTCTAGAGGTGATTATGGTAATAGTTGCATTTATTATGTAAATAAAAGTCATTTAAGTAGGTCATACAAAGTAATAATTATATATCAATAAGTTTTTTCAGGCATAATATATAAAACAGTACAGCTCACTGGAAACCTCAAGTGGGGGTTTGAGAAAGTCTGTGGAAATGACTGGGGGATATTCTGCTTCCCAAGCACTGTATTTTCCTTTTCACATCCTGCCCCTTCTAACCCTCCTCCCCATTTCCCTCATAGCCTTTGTTTCAGTTCACATGCATTCATAACTGAGCTAGAAAATCCTGGATTATCTTTTGGGAAATAATCTGCACATTCGCCTTTTCCTTAAAGTTTTCTTCAATCTCAAGTCTGAATGAAGATACTGTGACATACGTTCATATACAACCTTAAAGTTTTCTGTCATAACCTACTTCTCAGTCTGTCTTCATTGCCACATTCATCACATCCACCAGTTCAGTTCTGTGACTTTGAGATGCCAGAAGGATAGGCAGGCAGATTTGTAAAAAGGGAGAGGGAGAGGTGTGGATGGGCAGATGGCTGGCTGGATAGACAGATGGATAGACTGATAGAAGGGATGGTGGGTGGGTAGATGGATGAGTGAATAATTGTTTGGTTAGGAGGGTAGGTGGATAGGTTAATGAGAGGGTGGGTAGGTGGGTAGATGGATAGATTGATGACTTCGAGTAATATGAAGCTCTGAATCTTATTGCCTTAAGAATAGGAAGATGATGCCAAGTGTAGAATATTTCTATGCACTCATGAGGGCCAGAATTTGGGTCTCTACCATTGACATAAATGCTGGACAGGCAAGGTAGCCCAAAAATAATCCCAGTCCTCATGAAGAGGAGACAGGGGATCCACAGAGCAAGCTAGCTAGCTAGCTAAACTAGGCAAATTGTTAAGCTCCAGGTTCACCAAGAGAATCTGTCTCAGTATTTAAAGTGGAGAGATATAGGAGTTTGACATGTGGTTTCTGGCCTGTTCGGCGGGGGTCCAGACCCATATTTCTGCACTCCCAGACTACCTAGCCCCACAGTCCAAACATGCCGGCCCTGCTTAGCTGCAAAATGGCTCAGACACTTATATTAATTTCAAGCTGTTTGGCTTACGGCTTAAGCATATTGCTGGCTAGCTCTTTTATCTTAATTCAACCCATTTCCATTAATCTGCTCTGCCACATGGCCCGTGGCTTACCTATTATTTTCTTATATGTTGCTTCTTTGGTGGCTGTATCGTGTCTTCTTTGACTCTGCCCTCCTCCTTCTACCTATGCTCTGATTTCCCCGTCTACTCCTATGATGCCTGCCATGGGCCAAAACAGCTCCTTTATTTAAATATTCACAGCATACAAAAAGACATTCCCACACAAAGTCTTGGCTTCCACATGCAAACAAACATGTACTTAAATGCTCATGTATGCATACCATCAACATGAACATGCATATACATATAGATACTATACATGTATGTACTCAAAAATGTCAAAGTCAAAAAATCCCCCCCCCCCCGTGAAGTCTAGACAAGGGAGAAATTAGAACCTTTGTTAATATTTTGTTCATGCTCTAACAAATATAACCTGCCTGAAAATCAGAGGACAGAGCTACCCATTAGTTAACCATAGAGTCCAGGCAGTGGTGACACACCATTAATCCCAGCACTTGGGAGAAGGAAGTAGGAAGATCAGGAGTTCAAGGCCACCATCTTCTATACAAGATTGATCCAGTCTAAAAGAGAAACAGAACCAGGCTATGGAGGCTCAAGCCTTTGATCCCAGCACTTAGGATCTCATGTCTTTGATCCCAATACTTGAGAAGCAAATACCTTTAATCCCAGCATTAGGGAGGGGGACACAGGAAGTATGGCTGGGCAAAGAGAGTAATGTAAGTCAGGAGAAGATAGGAGCTCAGACCCCTTCCAGGCTGAGGTGTTGGTGGTATAAGAAGAATCTGTGGCTTTCTCCTTTGTCTCTCTGATATCCAGTCAAGCTTTATTTGTTAGAACAAAAACAAAATATCACCATAATAACCAAAATGGGTCACTTTTTAAAAATCTGTTATTTCTATAGCAATGGCTTTTTTCTAGGCCTAGACGCTCAACCACATTTACTATTATAATTAACCCAGCTCTCCTGTCCTGCTGCTCTCCCTGCTTGTTTAGAAATTGGAGAACATCTTTCAACTTGGTGGGGAAGCTGTACTCCGACACAGGAACAGTAGGGTGGCAAGGTATGCTGGACAGGGTAGAAACACAACAGCTTCAAAAGGATGACCCACAAGCTCTAGGCATGAAATCGCTCACTTGGACAGAAACAAATTAATAAATACAATCTGTAATTTCTCCCAAGGCCAGGTGAAGAGAGAACATGTTGAAAAAGTAAGGATTTCTCTTGGGTGAATGCTTCTTCTCTTTCCATCTGTTTGTTCCCTGATGGTTGCCATGATGGTCTAAGAGCCACCAACTCAAAGCCCAGCTCTAAATATATGCCAACCCTTTACAAAAGTATAAGAATCAGTTGGAAAGCACTTCAAAGGCCATGTTGTCCACCATGCCAATAATGCAGGAATGCCTTTCTATTATTCTGAACAGATGATGTTCATCTTGACCCTTATGCCTCTCCAGTGATGACATTGATATAGGAGACAGCTCATTTCCTATATGAGTGATGCCATGGGAAATGCACTCAAAAGATCAGCATACAGGTTTGTAGATTCATAAACCTTGGAGTCCTGTGTCTGTGTCTAGACAAGCTGAGTGCTTTAGGTCATAGTATTTTATCTCTGCCTCAATTGTGTATCTTTCAAAAGTGGGAAGAAAATCATATTTAACCCCTGAAATTAGTAGTCAGGATATCTAAAAAAACAGAATTGCAGTTAGAGAAGAAAAAAATACCACACACACATACCCTGTCTTGCTTAGCATAAAAAATACCCAGTAAATAGTAGCCAAAAAGTCAAACCAAGAATAGTTCCTTAAAAGGTCCTAGGACTGATGTGACATTTGCAAATAAAGGTCACAAACATAGTGAGCAACAGCTACAGTGATTGTCAAAAACCTGCTGATGGCACTCTCCTGTACATGATATTCCTGTGAGGAGTATCCCTGGGTTGAAAATGAAGGACCCTGAACTCACTCATAGCATACAGTGTAAAGGAATAAAAATTACTATGCGGTGACACGCAACAAGGAAAACAGCTCAGTGACTATCTGAATATTTGGATAACACTTATTTGTCAGAGTCAAACATACACTGTCTCATTCTATTTTATTCAAGAGAGAAAATGTTATTGATTTTTTTTTTTATTTCTCATGATTCCTCTCTACACCAAGCCTGCTGATACTGCCATCAGGACATACTGAATACCAGCAGACAACCCAAAATCAAACCAATCAATTAGTTTCTAAGGAAAGGATATTTCTTTACTATATCCAAATACAATTTCAGTTGATTCTGTTATTTAAAGCTTACAATCACCTAACTTATCAAGGCAGTCATTGGAATGTCTGCCTGTCTCTGAAAGCAACTGGTTTATTCTTTATGTACACACACACACACACACACACACACACACATACACACCAAGCATTGTTCTTAATGCTTCTAAACTCCTTTTGTTATAATTGTGAGGTGCCTTTTCCAGTAAGAAGCCCATAAGTTCAGGTCATCCCTCTCATTTCAGTAAGCCAAGAAAGGAAGAATCAGAATGATTCTTCTGTACATTACAAATAAGCCATTTTTAGTCCCCTTGAAAGCAAGTCACCTTAAGACCTTGTGTCATAACATTTAGGGAACAGAGGCATTAAATAATAATGTTCTCAAGTACTTCTTGAATGAGCCAAGAACACTATGTTGTATTTCTCAAGAGCGTCCATGAAGCTTCAAGACAGCCATCACCTATCTCACCTAGAGAACACCTTGACAGGATGTTATGATGATGCTTGTCTTCCCAATTGGAGCAAAAGGTAAAGGGTTTAAGGTCAGCCTGGGTTTAAAGGCACAACTCCCAAATTTTGTCTAAATATAAAACACTTCTCAGAAGCATGAGTGGAAAGCCCTAGAGTTTTCTGTAGGACAGTGAAAGCAAGTATTTTACAGTCACCAACTTTGTCTTATTAAACTACTTCAAAAAAGAGCAAGAGCTCATTCGAGCCAAATTCCCTTGGAGGTATGTTTGTGCTTAGAAGGAATATGGAGACTTTTGCTGAAAAACATAACACTTAGAAAAGCCCTGTAGATCTACTTTCTTTCTCTCAGTGAAATCATACATAAACAACTTTGGTAGCATCTGAAAGGACTGGCTTCCTTTCCCCTAAATTCTATGCTGTTAGACCTTGTTTCTCCCTCCTCTCTTGATGTCCTCAGTATACCCCTATCTGGAATATTACCTGGATTTGGTCTCCCCAACATCCTAGCCTCTGCATCTTAGTATGTAGCATGCACTATTTTCTGTATCTAATCAGCTTGCCCACTTGTTGCCAGGACACTGTCAGCTCCACCTTTGTATCCACACGTTCATGGCCCATAATTCCTTGTCAAAATTATTTTGTTAAATAGTTAAGAGAAAAATACTATTCTAATAGAATTACTTTTTATTTAAAATATATTTATTGATTTATTTACCTATAGAATAGCAAAGAATAAGAAAGAGAAACTCCACATTTTCAGAACCAAAGGAACAACTCCAGAGCATAGGCATGCTTATATTAGCTCATAAGTGCCCTTCTTTGTAAATCTCTAAAATTCCTTCTGTAGTATTCATGTTTTAATGCTCAGCACTCTGTAACATTTCTCATGCACTTTATGATCATGGCCACTGGGCAAAAGGAAGGAAAACTGTCATCTAAATATCTTTCAAGTAACTATTCTTAAAGGTAATATAGAGTGGATGCAGTATTCCTGCTCACCTAAGAGATATCTTTATTATTTTTTAAAAAAATATTAAGTCCCTGAGTCTTAACACATCTAACAATATGTTGTAGAAATTAAATAATCTTTCTGATAACCTAGGTCCTAGAATTTTTTGATTTTCAGTAAATGTTCACTCATTTTAAAATATAAAGCAACTTAGTTGATGGAAGCATGTGTACACTTTTCTCTGAAATTTACAGGAAGAAATCAACCACTGGCATTTCAGTCATTGTTATTCTTACTGTGGCTTCCCTGATGACTGCCACTGTCAGGCCTGGGCCTTAGGTTCTAAAATGAAACCAGAAAAGAAGTTGATTCATGTGATAGGATGCACAGCTGTGGAGGTTTGAAAGAAAATGGTTCCTTCTAAAGGGGGTCTAATGCACGAATTCTATTTAGCATTATAATAAAAACATGAAGCCAGATATTTGGGAAAAGCAGAAATTTCAGAGAGCTAGAGAAACAAACTACGGCCACTTTTCACCCAGCCAACTCCTCAGGCCTGTCTCCACTAATCCCCCAACTCCAGGCTTCCTCATCCACAGCTGAAAAAGGAACTGGCAAGCCAAGCAAAGAGTCCGGCCTCCTCTAGCCTTGCCATTCTTTCTCCTCCAGGTATTTCACTTCCTGGTTCAGTTATTCTAGAGCTAGGATTAAAGGCATGTGTTAGCAAGTACTGGCAGCAGTCCTGGGATCACAAGTGCTAGGATTAAAGGTGTGTGCCACCACTACCTAGCTCTATTAGGCCTTGAACTCTCAGAGATCTCTGACAGATCTCTGCCTCCCAAATGATGGGATTAAAGGCATGACTCACCAATCCCTGACCTTCCTGGCTTGGCTCTGCAAGTGGCGCTCTGTCCTCTGATATTTTTTATTAAATATACAATATATCACCAAAGGAGTGTCACTATTAGATGTAGCTTTGTTGTAGTGGGTGTGTGCTTGTTGGAGGAAATGTGTCACTGTGGGGGCCCACTTTGAGGTCTCCCATGCTCAAGATACTGCCTACTGTGTGAGACCACTCTTTGTTGCATGAAAGATGTAGGATTCTCATCTACCTCTCCTGCACTACATCTGCCTGCATTCCATTGAGTTCCACCATGATGATAACAGACCAAACCTCTGAAACTAAGCTACAACTTTAAGTATTTTCCTTTCTAAAAGTTGCTGTGGTCATGGTATAATTATCACACTGTATCTATTTAGGAAGAGAAACTCTGAGTAGCCAGCTTCTGAAAACAGCCCTTCTGCTAAAGCAATGGGACCCTTGTTCACAGCTGCTAAGGTTATAACTCCAACAGTTAGCTACCATCTACTCACCTGTGTCTTCTCCATGGATCAGTGCCCCAAGTGGCTAAGCATAATCTGATTTCTTATCAAAGAAAGATAAAAATGCCTTCAACCCCATCTTGTCTCCAACAACCACCTCACGTATCTACCCTCCCTACTGGAACATTTTGTAAAAAGGTTGTCTGCACTCTGTCTATGCCTTTTTCTTTCCTTATAGTGATCTACTCAATAAGGCTTTCTACCATTTAAAAAAAAAAACAAAAACAAATGAACAAAAGGCACTTTTTCTCATTTCACCATAACTTTTGCCAGAGGTAGATTTAGCTTGAAAATAAAAAGCAAACAACAAAAGACAAAAAAATCTTTAGTGATTTTTTTCCTTTCAAAAGTCCTTTTGAGCTCCTACATGTAATTTATATCTGTTCTCTGTAGTATTGTCCAAATTGCATATTTTAAAAGATTCAAACCCTGGAACAATGAATAGACATCTAATGAGAGGATTTTGTTGGTTGGTTGGTCATTTTCTTTAAAGATTATTTTATGTGTATAACTGTTTTGCCTACATCTATGTAAGTATACCATCTGTGTGGAGTGTCCCCAGAGGCCAACAGTACCCTGAGCTGGAAATACTGGTGGTTGTAAGCTGCCATATCAATGATAGAATCAAAACCCAGATCCTCTGCAAGATCTTTAACTGTTAAGCCATCCCTCCAGCCCTAGTTGGTCATTTTATATCAAAACTTTCATCAATTTTTGACATAGTTACATTGATGATCACAGGTTCTTCTTTATCCTCTACAGCTTGAGAGTTTGAAGCTCTCAACACTGTCATTCATAGTCACCAACATTGTCACTGGCCAACACTGGCTCTATGTGAATTCACTTTTCCCTCTTTTGGCAAGGAATTAAATAGATTCAGTTCTTCTCAAATCATACTCCTCCCCTCCCCTGCCACTCACAAAATAAAATCCATAAATATCAGACAGGTGGACTAAAGCCTCTAGAACCAATTCAGCCTTGTGTTTCCTGACAGTATGTCAGGTTTGCTTGTGAAGTTCAAATCTCGGGAACTTAATGGATCTTAGTACTCTGTCTGCCTGATTCATGACTGAGGCATATACAGGCCAATACTCATCAGTTCACTGATGTTCCTTGACTGTTTTCTTAGTATGGATGCACTTGTGTTGGCTGTTACAGGTTTCTATTGATAATGCTATATTGGATGCACTTCTGTTGACTATTACAGGATTCCACTGGTAATAGACTGTTGACTGCTCAGCTGCTATTTAAAATTGCATCTAGGGACCAGATGACTATAATTCCCTTCAGATATGTCATTTCGGCTTGTTTCTTTTTTAAATTTTCTACTCACAAGTGTGCAAATGTACACATGCCACATTCATTTACAGTCCACACAGCAACAGTTCATTTCTCATATCACCATTGTTTTTTTTTTCTTTTTTATCATTAAATTCTACTGGGGAATCAAGTTAATGGTTCAGTAAAAATTGTGGTTAATTCTCTATTCTTTGTTATTTCTAAACACACTCAGCATAAATTCATTGAAACTCATCCTAACACAACCAAAGTCAAAAGAATATCACAATAAAAAGCAATATAATTCTTGCTTTTAATTCCTCAGGCAGCTTCTGAGTAAAATGGACTTTATATAGCTTCTCTTTATTATGTGGCAGAAATTCTATTTGAAGAGAAATTAAATATCCAAGGATTAATATGTTAGGGCTTAAATATTTTAATTTACATTTTCTTTCCCTCAATTTACTATGGTAGAGAGAGGTTGTTCTGGAACTCTTGTGTTTCTGAATGATTTTCAAGGCAGGAAAGTGCTGCCCATTGCTCCAGACTTCCTTTTCAAACTCATTTTTATGGTTAACAACTTGAAAATATAGAACATAGTCTTCTGCCCACATAAAAGGTAGCAGAACATATTTGTCCTTATAGTAAAACTGTTTATTTTTATAACCAAAGGCTTAGGGCTAGGTATGTGGCTTAGAGGTAGAATGCCTTGTCTTGGATACACAATGTTATAAGTTTAATTTCCAGTAACACACATATACACACACACATGGTCTTGGGTCATCACCTTTGCATAAGCCACTGTATTCACAGGTATCCATTGGGGCTATTCAGTGCTATACTAATCATGAGTGTGTGGGGCTGAAAAAATTGACAGCTATGCTTCTGTTTATGGTTCATGCTGTTCTATGGGAAGTAATATCCTCTGTGATTCAGGGGTCTCCTGTCTTCTTCCAGTATCATTGTGAGCTCACAGTATGGTGAGATCTCAGTCCTTCCTGGCTACTGGCAACTATGAGAACTATAACTTGCAAAAATATCAAGACAAGGAAAAATAAAACAGTGATTTAAGTGTCTATGGAGGAACCAAAAAGGTGTGGGGACTGGAGTGATGGCTGAGCCATTAAAGTCTAGGATCACAGCGAAAACTGGAAGGAGCTATAGAGGGCCACTCTAGAACTGGGGACACCTTCTTTGTCATTTGCTCATTCTTCCCTTTTCAATGTACTCAAGTCATTCACTCTGTTTAGATTTCCCTTTCCTTTTTTGGTCTAAGTAACTTCAGAACTGGCAACTAGAATTTTTTGTGAATGGCATTCTTTTTTATACTCATTCAAGAAATCTGTAGTGTATGTTGCTAAAATTAAATGAAGCAAAGAGATTTGTCTGTAGTTACATTTCTTTGCTGTGCTAAAAATGCACCTTCCCTAAGCAACATTCATTCATTGTTTAGCTCAAATATTTATGATGTACATAATTTGCTCTAGGGACATGTTGGACCTTAAAAATGCAGCTAAGAAGCTAAAATTTTCAGCTTAAGGAATCCCAGGAGAAAAAATGAATAAAATATAAAGAGGTCAAGATACAGTGAAATCCATATGAATATAACCTTCTCTCACACCTAATTCTTCATTGACCGCAAGGACTCTGTAAACTATGGCTTCATGTTGCTTGTCTCCATGTGAACTGATGTCATACACACTGACTCCTCACCTCTTGTCTTGATCATTAACATCAACACCAAGGCATGACTACATCTGCCATACAAGCAGATCTATGGTAAAAATGTTGAATCCATAGACCAATACTTCGGACACTTCTAGAATTGGGTGCCTGACTTGCATAATCAAAATTCTTGACTCATTCTACTCCTGATGTCCATTTTCCCTTATGTGGGTTCCTTGCACAGAAAGAACTTATTAGGATATATGCAAATTTCATTATCATTCTTTATCTTCTCTCTACAACATTCCCCATAAGAATGCTAACATTAGATTCCAGTACATTTCTGAACCAGTAATGAGTGACCACAGATACAGTATGCAGACTGGAGGGAGGAATTTATTACTTTTCCTAGAGTTAAACACTAAGCCACCTAAAACATGTCACCTCAACATGATGGGTGATGTAACTCAATAAATGGGAAATGAACAATGAGCAGGCAAAAACAAAATATTTCTTCTTCTACTTAAAAGTTATTTTATCTAGAAACTCAACTCTAATATAGATTCAAGTCTGTAAGCGAAGCAAGTATTAACTGAGCAATGAATTACAAGGTAGAAAACCATCTCTTCATATTTACATTGTTCTCAGAGTCATTTCAATTTTCTTACATCATAAAAATAAGTGACAGTAGAGCTGTATGTATTTTTACATTTTATATTTTTAATTCACTTAGCACTAGAAGGAGATAGGTGTAATAGCCTAAAGAGATGACCATCTACCAAAGATACAAAAAATTATGAAGTATTTGTCTGAAAATCATATTCAGCTACTTTAAAAAATGTTATGTTATAAGAGTTTTGTAAGAAATGACATTCCAGCTCTTTGAATTTGGTCTTTAGTTAATCATTGGTGCATCCTGATTCAGCTTACATTGATTAGAAACCAATGTGTGGCAAATGCTGTGACAAGCATCCTCAGCAGACAAGCTAATCTAAGTAGGCACTTCTTACAAATTCAATTCTAATTTATAAATTGAGCCATCTCATTATTGTAATATTCTATAGCCAAGGCTCTAAAATTCACTTATGAGAATAGATAAGAGTATTAAGCTGAAGAGATGGTTCAGTTATTAAGAATGTGTATTATTCTCACAGAGAACTCAAATTTAATTCCTACCATCCATGTTGAGCAGCCCACACCCACCTTTGGGTAGATATGATGCAATCTCTTGTCCTCCTTGAGTACTGTATGCAAGTATGTATACACAGAGAGAAGTGTGTGTAAACATAAATGACAAGAATAAGTCTTTATAAAAATAGTTATGATAGACTGCATAGGAGACTTAACATTGAACTACGTTTTGTCAGGACAAATGATCAGTTGTTGTTGGACATTTAAAATAAAAAAAAAGACTCATGATTTGTAAAGACATTGACATTCTGGATTCTTGTTATTGCTGCATACTTACCTTATTCTGGTTAGTACAAACTGAAAAATTTTAAAGAAAGTTATACTGTCTTAAATATGATTACCTTATAATGTACAAATAGCCCTTGAAGTTCCTCCCATTTGAAAACCAGAAATACAGTCTGCACTAAATGAAAAAGAACTTGGCATTTTGAGCACTGGCACTGATCTATGAGTAACTAGCTTACACTGCTTCTGCCTGGACTTCAGTCTTCATTTGTCTCTCAAAGCAGATGATGCTCTGTCATTGCTTTTTGATCACAGCTGTGAAATAGTCTCTTATCAACTTTCTTCACAGGCCTCTAATATTTGATGCCGTGCCTTGGCCAGACCTTTAATGGTGATGTGACTCAGATCTTGCCCTTCATTGCTATTTTGTTCTTATTCAGGGTGAGTTCAAATGTGTATACTAAAACACTTCAATCAACCTACTGCAATCATATTCAATTCTGTAAGAAGGAAAAGTCACTTGAAGGATATACTTAATCCCTTATTTTCTCTGTTTCTATGAAGGACATGTAGTTTAGTGTGTCAACTATGATATGGGTACAGAATTTTAAATTATAGGTGTGGCCAGAGAAATATAACTTCTAGCCAGTGATGGAAAGAAAAGATAGACTTTTATGTATGTTCCCTATCCTCCTAGATAACATGAATTTACTACCAGTTAATTCAAGATAATATTCTTCTACTCCTCTTTTTAATTATGTGTCTCAGTGATGATGGGAGTAATAACATGCCAAAGCTGCTGAGCAAAGAAAGTTAAATCCTTAACCAGGCATGGTGTACAATGCCTCTATAATCCCAACATTTCAGAGGCTGAGGCAGGATTACTGAGTTCATTACCAACCTTGGATACTTACTGAATTCAAGGCCAGCCTGGTCAACAGTAAAAGATGCTGTGCCACAAAACAACAAACAAATAAACAGAATAGTTGAGTACCTATCTTCACCTACACTGTTAGCTGACACAGATGGTATCTGTCTCTCTTGGTCTTCAGTCATTAGTCTTGATAGGATATTTGCATCTTTCTGATCCCAGCCATAATTTCCAATGGGCTGCCCATGCTCCATGTCATATTCCTGTTTCCCTTTGCTTATTGTGGGTGCCATGTTCAGAGGCACCATGAATAGATACTCAATTTGTTAGATCTGAAAAGATTTGGTTTCTTCTTGAGATTTTTGTTAGCCAACTTCTGGCTGCTGTGACAAAACACTGAAGATAAACAACATAATAGAAGGAGGAATTTCTCTTGAGTCATGGTTTCAGTTCATGTCACTTTGCCCCATCTCTTTAGGCTCATAGTGAAGTAGAGCATCATGAGTAAGACAACTATCATAATGCAATGCTGTTTACCTCATGATATCCAGGAAATAGGCAGAATATCTCAGAATCCCAATATACTATTCAATGGAGCAATCCTAAAGCGCCCCACCTCCCAAATGCTTCACAACCTCTACTTTCCAACTGATGTCCTTTTGAGGCCAATGCACCCTTTTCTAGAATTTAGGTGCAGGATTTGTGTTCCCCTGTTGCCAGATTCTTCCCTATCAATGATATGCACCACCCCCTGCTCTGAAACTCTACCTGAAGTTGGAAATAGGTACTAAGGACCATTCATGAGATTTTCTCATTGATTAAACTTTCTTCCTCCTATCTCACTTACTCTTTTCTTCCTTCATCTAAAGATCTTCATTCATTCTGGGGACGATACTTTTGGCTTCTCTCCTGGTCTTTTAAAGCCCATTGTTTATATGTTAAGCCAGACTTTTTGATTTGACTGTATTATTGGATTCATCCTTCTTCCATTTCTAACTAAAGTTTTGGCATAGAATCCAGAATCAATTTGTTACCACAGTGGGAAGAACAGTTGTAAACTAAAAAGTCACATGTATGCCAGGAAACATAATATAAAAATATCATTATTATTCAGTCATACATACATATATGAAAGTGTTTTTTCATGGATTAAACAAAAAACACAAAACTTAGGCTTTGGGTACAACATCAAAGAGCAGAGAATTTCTGTAAATACATAATATTTGTTTCCATTAGTCTTTTCATGAATTGTTCTCTGTACATTTAGATGATATCTTGCTGTGTTATTTTGTTATTTTAATTAAAATTTAAATACTTCTCTTCCTCTCTTCTTTCCAACTCTTCCATGTCTCCTGAAAAATGTATAAAAAATAAAGATGTTTAATAGTAGACTACCTACCTAGTGTGTATGAGAACTATATTCAGTTCCCAGTATCACACATACACATCATAAATATCTGGAAGAAATACAATAACATTAATCATTATATGGATGGGGCTATGACTTTCTCCCTCTTCTTTAAGGCCACTAATGAAACTCCACCCTCATAATCCCAACTAATCCTAATTATACCCCCAAGGCCTTACCTACAAATAGCATTAGCACACCTGGAGCATGTGGTTTCCGGAATATAAACTCTTGGGTGGCTGTATTCAACTAATAGCAGATATCATTAAGAAACTAGATTGCCACGGGACCTATTCACAGTTTCCATGCCCATACGCTTCAAGAAAAAGTATTACTTCCACCTGGCATCTTTTTCATTGTTGTAATTATTACTTTCAAAAAAGAACTCTTGAATGTGCTTATATTTTTACATACGTCATTGCCTTTCAAGTCCTACTGCAAGATGTTCTCCTTTTCCCTTTAAATAAGCAAAGTTTTGTACTAATTCAAGATAACAAGCCCTTAGCTAA
Source organism: Sigmodon hispidus (assembly GCA_004025045.1). Classification (NCBI taxonomy): domain Eukaryota; kingdom Metazoa; phylum Chordata; class Mammalia; order Rodentia; family Cricetidae; genus Sigmodon; species Sigmodon hispidus. The sequence continues at coordinate 48,109 of PVIH01003691.1, forward strand.
CATGAACGAAACCAATCAAAATGAGCACAATCAAATGACAGGATATGAAAGAAAGCATCTGAATGTGCACAAAATATTTGCCCCTTGCTTATGAAAATGAATACTTCTTTTATAAAATAGGCAAAGAAATATTCCTTTCCTTTCAGGAAAAACTCCAGCATAAGATACCTTCCACCAGACATTTGATATGCCTTCATTTGTTTTAGAGTGATAGATTTTAAAACAAACAATGTGAGAATAGGAAAGGATTTTATATTTCTAGGTGCAGTGAGTCATGGAAAGGTAAGTGTATTAGGACAAATGATAGGTAGAAAGCTAATCATTATAGTAACCTTGCTTATGTATATCACCCATGAGGCCATCTAGGCTGATAAGGGGAATTTATATGACTTGCTTTTGAATTGAGGGAAGATGCCTGGCCAGCTTTAAGCTAGGAGAAAGTCTGTGAAAAAAAGAGGAGAAAGAAAGAGGGAAGAGGGTGTTAGCTGATGTCAGGCTATGGTAAATGAGGTCTAGGGGAAGAATTCAGAGAGAAATGAAAAGTATTGCAGTTAGCTTGTACCTATCTGATAGTGTAGGCAACTGTGTTTTCCCCATCTTCCCCTAAGCTACAGTCTCTATAAACAGTGAATTGTGTTCTTTTTCCTTCTTGTTAGCCATTTCCCCCTTTAACCGTTAGTAACATAGTCAGGAAAGTAACTTTGATTTGGAAGGAGCAAGAAGTCCTCGCCACTGATGGGTGCGCAGGCTTGGAGCTAAGAGCTAGTCCTAGTCCCTAGAATTAGTCCCCCCTCTTCTGGGAAGCTGGGATGGCAATCCCCTCACTACGTCTTTTAGAACCTTCCCAGGCCTCTGCCCCAGGATACTCTGGAACAAGAGTTTGCAGAGTGTACAGAAGAGGGACAACCAGGCTTGGCTGTCTTCTAGCCCTCCTTCAGGACTGCAGCTACCTCTCCAATCCTGAGGGAATTTTCTTCCCTTCTCAGCCTGTTTGCAGTCTTGCCCACCACAGGTCCCCAGAAGCATTCCATGCCTTAAGAACAGGAGAGACCTAAAATGTATACATTCCTCTCTCCAACAGTTCCACTAGCTTAGTGAAAGTAGAGATGACAAAAAACCAAGGCAAACATGTCTTCTAAAATACATGTGCTGAGAAATATGTGTGAACAGTGTCCAATAAACTATATTTTCACAAGTAAGAAAAAGAATTTTAATAATAATTTTAAGTATTTGCCATAAACATTGGTATATAGATTATACATATTCATGTATTTTTCATTTTGTCATTAAGTAAAAGGTAATTTAAAATAAATAATATATATTATTTGTTAATTCTTTGGGATGTCATACAATGTCTTTTCTCCTTTTTACTCTCACCTTCATGAGTATTCAAACAAAATACATGCTTCTTTGTGAGTCAAGCCTCGCTGGAGAATAGATGCCTGACAGTTACCAGCCGTTTGAATCAGTACAATTTCAATACCCTCTGAAAAACAAGCCAAAATATACATCTTTAAGAAAACACTTTATATATCCTAAGGCAATATCAATGTATCTAGCAGGTATGCCAAAAAATGCTTCTACATTTTTAAATGCAGGCCAGTACTGACATATGTCATGTTATTTGCCCCATCACAGGATGGTCTGTAAAATCCTGTCTCTGTCAACACCACTTGTCTTCTCTATCACCACCGAAGCTGGACTGGAACTTCCTGACACAATAACATTGAATCCCTGCAGGTGTATTTCAGAGCATCTCCCCTTATAGAGTAGGAAGAAGGAAGATGGGTTAAAAAAAAAAAAAAAAAAAAAAACACGAAGTTGTACTTAACAACAACAAAAAAAACCCAACATGTTTTGAAATGCATAAAATTCTGACAGCCTTCAGCATCAACATAAAGACTTTCTAATCCATCATATTTTGCCAGAGGCTGACTTTCTGGTGGAACTGGTAATTGCTCTGCTTTACCTCTTGCTGTAACTTTCCAGGACAGTTTGTCCCCAGGCCCTGACCTAGTTGTGCTTCATGAGAAATCCATGGGAGCTTTAATCTACTATATGCAACTATTTTTTTTATCAGATATTGTATTTTAATGACTTCCTGCAATTCCCCAAAGCAAAATGAATGGAAAATATGGTTTTTGACCAAAATGTAATGATGCCCATCAAAGAAACTGGTCAGTTTTCCCAGGAGAGTTAAGCTGTGCTCCTGGCTCAAAAGATCATGCAAGCTGTGGGATATATAGGCCCTAGAGGCTTCTAAGGGCCTGGGGTGCCTGCCTGGCCTTAACCAGTTCTAACTGGTTATAACCAGTGCCTTAAAATATGTGTTCATAGCACTTCATAGCCATGAGGGCCCTTTGAGTAAGCACTTCCTCATAAGGCAGCCTGGGGGCCTTGGCAACAGAGGCAGAGTCCTGATGTGAGATAACCTGGACCAATAAAAGACGATTATGCTGCAGCAACAGATGCCAGGAAAGCACAGCCTTTCTGCCTGGCTTGGTGGACAGTATAAAAGGCTTGCCTGTTCCTCAAGAAATTGAGCTTGCTTGTTTCAACGTACGCCTAGAAACTGAGCCATTGTTATCATACCTTCTTCCCCAGCCCCAGGGGATCTAGCAGGGCCCGGAAAGAGCAAGAGCAAGGCACTTAAGGGGAGCTATAAAATAAGGTAGTCATGACTTTACCAACTCATAGTTAATAAATTAAAGTCTCTTTGTCAGCCAACATAATGATCTCACTTAACTAGATCCAGAGAATATTAGAGACTACAGAGTTGTTCAAGAGGGGGAAATGTGTGTAAATTTAGCTCTATTGATAAAATACAAATCAAAAGAAATTTGAGGAGTAAAGGTTTTATTTCATCTCATATCTCCAAGGCTCCAACTCATCACTTAAGGAAAGTCTGGCCAGAACGGAAGCAGGAACTGAAGCGGAGACCATGGAGGAATGATGCTTACTGGCTTGCTCAGCTTGCTTACTTATATGTCACCTGCCAGGGATGACACCTTCCACAGTGGGCTGGGTCCTCCTACATCAATCATCAACTAATCATCATCAATGACCCATAAATATGTTCACAGGTTAACAGAGAGAGGCAGCTCCTCAAATAATGTCCTTCTCATGATGACTCTAGTCTGTGTCAACTTGACAAAAAAACTAATCAGCACAATATGACTTTGCCAGGTGTGTGTGTGTGTGTGTGTGTGTACATTTGTACAACAAAATGTCTTCAAATGGACACTTACAGAATGGATTATGGTGGGTAGGAATAAAACTCAGTTGTTAAGAGTGCTTGCTACTCTTCTAGAGGACCATAGTTCTATTTCTATTATCCCGTGCGAACTGGTTCACCTGTAGCTCCACATTTGGGGATATGATACTTTCTTCTGAATGCCATGCACACCTGCATTCATATACTTATACTCACATAGACACACATATGTATATTTTTAAATTAAAGATAAATCTTTTAAAAATGAAAATTATGTCAATTGAGAGTTTTAAATGCAATCATAAACTTGTAAGAACTAAACCCAATATTGCCCCTAGAAGCTGTGGCTCACTGTTTGTTATTCTAGCATATTCCAGTGACTCTATAAAACATAGGTATTATAAATGATGGGAAGCAACCATTTTAACCCAGAGAGATTTCACTTCAAGGGACTTTCATGTTTGTTGTTATCATTTGCATCAAGAAAACCCACCTTGAACTTTAGCTTTGTTTTTATTCAAAACAAGCCATTAAAAAGCCAGCTCTTTGATGAAATGTGTGTGTCTTCTCAATAAATCATATTGCTTTTCTTTCTTTCCTTGCATTCTTGGGGATAAACACCGGGGTTGCTCTGTAGTTGCTTGGAGAAAAAGAGATGGTATTTCTCATACTTTATTTTTGACAGGCTCAGAAAGGAACTCATCGAGCTGTGAAAGTTGACATTTGGCAGCCAGCCACTCAGCCTGTAGCAATGAAGTAGGACAAAAGTATGTGACATTCTAATGTGTCTGGTCAGTCATCACATGACCTGCCACTTGTCTTTATCCAAAAATTAATTAAGAAATAGTAGTGGGAGGGGGTGATAAAATACAAATGGAAGATTAAATTCAATGCCATCATTGTAATGTGACTGTCTACTGTGTAAAATGAAAAGGACAAAAGATTATAGCCTTGAAGCTGGTTCAAACCCATCACTAGAGGGCAGTCTAGGTGCTAAAGTCAAGCTTCACACTCAATGAGGATCATTCAGGGGACAAATACAAAGATGTACTTGTCACTCTTAGACTTATACAAGGAGACAAAGTTATGCATTGTCTCCTTCATGAGTCTGGCTTGACTTGCTGAGTATGCTGGCTTCTATACATCTTCAGCAATGAATCTGAGTTTCTACTCTTTCATCAATCTGCTCCTCATTTACTTGGAGTGGCTTCAGGATTCCAGGCAAGGTCAAATTCAAGAGTATTGTATGCTGTCAAGTGTTTGGACTATAAAGCAGGTGTAAATAGATTTTAATTTCAGCAAAGCTGATTGCTAACCATGTGTCCTTAGGATGGCTGGAAACAGGCCGCAGTCTAACTGCCTACAACTGGAAAACACAGATAAACACCAGCACCCCCTCCTTCTAAGTCTGTTGTAAGAGTTATAATCCACCTATCAAAGCTCTGCACAGTACCTGGCATCCAGTATGTACTTGACAGAGAAGCAGAATGGTAGTCACTGTGCCAAGGTGTCCTTAGCAAAGAAAGAGTGGCAAGAGAAGAGGGAAATGGTACAAATCCTGTAGGTCTTCGTACATGAACAAAGTGAGAATTTTAAAAATAAATGTTAAATGCATTTGCATGGTTTTAAGTAGGACTCTGACAGCATTTACACACACACACACACACACACACACAAGTATTTTGTATAAATTGTATCAACTATAAAAGCTTAGTACTATAATTTTCTTGCATTCTTATGGCCCCTGAGCTATACCATAGCTCCTAAATGCCCTGATGTAGACTCTTGCTGGAGTGTGCTCATCTTGTCGGGTGTCACTGAGAGAAGTGCTCTCTTACAGACTCACATGTGTCGTTGTTTTATCCAGATCTCATAACCACATTTCAAGTTCTTTTCACCCCTCTTTATGGTGTGGGAATGAGGCTCCAGGTCTGCTTGCTGACTGTGAAGAACCCTGAGTAAAGCACATTGTCTGCACTAGGACTCCTTGGCTCCTTATTGGTACCCAAGGAAATATAATATGGTGGTGAAACAGGGCACCTGTTTTTGCCTCTGTTTTTCATCTCTATGTCCTCAGTTGCCCTAATTGGAAAGTGACGATAATAAGACCTCTTTACTGGCGTAGGTTGTGAGCAATGACTCAGAAGTCAGAATAGTGCCGGATTCAGTAAGCACCCCACTGTGTCCATGTGGCCAATATGGTTTCAGAAACAGTACAACTTTTCAGCTATTCCCCACATTCCCCAGCTTTGTTGCTTCTGAGCTAGTGCTTCATACACAATTCTATCTCATGGAGGCGGACATGCTTCTTTAATATATTCAGCTGCTGCCCCCACCCTCAGCAAAAGTGGGACAACAAACTCTATGTTCCCAAATTCAGAAAGCTAAGCCCAAATTTCTGCTAAACTACTTTGCTCTGAATGATGCTTTTTAATTAAACCTTTCAAGGTTTAATTAGAACATGACATGATCATCTTTGTTTCTGAAAATGTATTTTCAGTCTTGCTAATTGTATAGGGAGATTTAATATTATTTCTCTCCTCATGTGTGAAATTAATACATTAAATATTTTTAAAAGGAAAACATCTAAAGACTTTACCTGGGAAGCAGGTGAGAAGCAGATAAACACTTCAAAAGAGATTCATTGAAAGGAATGCTAGAGAAAGCCCAGCTGGTTTTAAATGGGCCACTTTGTAAAGAACTCAAATTGCTGTCTCTTTGTCAATGGGCTTCATGAGGCAGCTTTCGATGTTCCCTCCTGCCTGGGAGATAAAATCCAGTTTCATATTATAGAGCTTCTCAGTCTACCCCTCACATACATAAGCACATACGTACCCATTCTCAACCTCATGTGTACACTCTCTAGCCCCGCCATACTCTCCTCATCAGAGTTTCCATACTTCTGTGGCTCTGTATAACCTCATCTGGGAAAATTCAACCACACTTTTATTTATCATCCCTTTATTTTTTTGTATTGTGATGCATACTTTGGAATCTTAGGGTTTGATGGACCCTGGAAGAACCATGTTTGGAGGGGTCGTGAATTACTGGAATGTCAGTTGTGTGAGTCAGCTTTCTGTCACCAGGACCTAATACCCAAGAAGAACCACTTAAAGACAGAAAGATTTCATTTAAACCATCATTTTAGCCTGTGGTGACTTGGTACAAGGCAAGGCAAAGACATCACAGCAGATGGGAAATTTGCTCACATTTTGGTAAACAGAATAGAGGAATGGTAATATGACCTTCAAGAACACAGCCTCAAATGACCTGATTTCCTCCAGTTAAAGCCTCACCTCCTAAAGTTTGAAATATCTAACGGTACCATCAGCTGGAGACCAAGCCTTTAACTCATGAGACTTTGGAGGACATTTTATAGTAACCAACCACCTTCCTTTGAGTCTTTCCATACCTCCATCTACCACTATCCACTAATTACTTCTATTATCTGTTTGTCGCAACCTGGTCCACAGTCCTTACTTCTAATCATCACAGGACCAGGTATTAAACAAGCAGAGCTAGACCTTGTACCATAGTCCCCTGACAGTATTCAGTCAAGTCAGCCCATTCTAGCCTGCTATACCTTCTTTGTTTCCTCTTGTAAAAACCATAGTGAAGGTTCTTGCCTACTTTCCCCTGATCCCACTACTTTCTGATCACCTCAGTATTTCCCCACATGTTCTCTCTGAAGGCTTCCCTCTGCTTTCTGTCTTTAAGATCTGCTCTTGTGAACTGCGGCTTTCACAACTGTCATTCTATGTCCATCTTCCCTGTCTGGTTAGAACATATCCCTGAATCCTGCCAAGCTCAGCATGGAGTAACTTTCTCTATGCATCTGTATCACAAAATGACACTCTGGACAGACATGTCTGTTATCTCATCTAGACTGAGCTTTCCAGGAACCCAGGCGATGGTGTGTGAGCTCTCTTCATTCAGCATGGTGCCTAACATACGTAGGAACGCATGGATGTGGTGAGTGAAAAGAGGGAGTCACAGAACTAAAAACAACACAGCCTGGGAAGCAGCTTGCCTTAGTGCCATTAGCAGTGCCCCTAGTCCCTGGAATACAAATGGTGCTGGAGGCACACAAGGGCTCCCAATCCCAGCTCCACTGTGTCCCCACCCTGAGGCTGTGGAGAAGCTATTTTGTTGCCTGCATATGCTTTAGTTATGAAACATAGATAATGGTGACACATTTCCAGGTGCAATAAGGATTTAAAGATGAAACCTACAAAGAGGCAGGTTGTTGTAGAAAGCTTTTCCCGGACCGTTTTCGGTCCGGGAGGTTTGTGACCTGGCCCACACTCGTGTGCACGTGACGGTTGAAACCTGGTTCGCAAGCCGTGGCTTTTGTCCCCCACAGAAATGAATCACACGCTTATATTTTTTTAAACTGTTTGGCCCATATCTTAAGCACATTATTAGCTAGCTCTTTTATCTTAATTTAACCCATTTTTATTAATCTGCCCATCACGTGGCTCAGCCCGTGGCTGGCTGGTACCTCTTACATGTCTGTTCTTCTTGGGGGTCGGATGGAGACTGACCTAACTCTACCCTTTTCCTACCTGCCTGCACTCTAATTCTCTACCCACTTTTATGGTGTTCTACATAGGCCAACACAGTTCTTTATTTATATCATATAGAACATTCCACCACAGCAGGTCCTTTTGGAGAGCCTTTCCTATGCCTGCAATACACTTCCTTTACCCCTCTCCCTTCATTTCAGCCAGGTCCTACTTCTTTGGGGATGGCCTCTTTTATCCTCACAAGTAGGATATGTCCTCCTTAGCAGATGCCTTTAACTTATTCACACCTCCTAGCAACACCCCTCGTTGTTTAAATATTACATTCAAATATAGATCTTCTCCTGTTAGACTGTTAATCAATGTTCTCCAAAAAGAATGAATGAGAGAATGTATAAATACACACACACACACACACACACACACACACACACACACACTCACAGGCCACTGACATGGGTCCCATAGATAGGGATAGACCTGAAAACTCCCCATCCGCTAGTGACATCACAGCCACACAAGCACACTTCATTGTTTGTTTGTTTGTAAGGGTAGTGGCATAAACAAATACACTGTGCCAGCAGCCATGTAAAAGTAGCACACATACAACTGTGTGAAGTGCATCACAAATGACAATAATAAAAATGACTGCTACTATGTACTTGCGACATTGCTTATCATTGCTTTAAATTAGATTCTTACTTGTTAAAAGCTTTCTTTATAATGATCATGTTATACCAGAAGCAGCCTCATGCATTTCATGTTGACTGTGTCTCTTTAATACTTGCTATTTGTGTTCTTTTTAACCTATATGCTTGTTTTATAATATAGTGAGGGGTATAGTAGCCTGCCATGTAGGTTGATACTACTCTTCTCTTTTAATTACACTGTTAAGCTGCCTGATAACGTATTTCTCAGAATATATATTCAATTCATGAAAGTACACACACACACACACACACACACACACACACACACACACACGATGGGGGAAGAGCTTCAGGATGGGCCTCCAGGCTGGAGATACAAAACAAAGAAGAGTTTGGTTGTATCCAAAGGCAATCCCCTTCCTTTTCCATGACTGTAAATAGCTTTAAGATAAAAAGGCTGAGTCCAACCCATATTGTGGGAGATAATATGCTTTTCTTAAAGTTTGCCTGCATAAATGCTATTCTTGTCTAAGAAATATCTCCATAGAATAGTATTTGACCAAATACTCACATACAAACTTACTAAAAATAACCACCCTGTGGAGTCACACTGAAGAAAGTGAATTTCTAGGAAGGCCCCCACTGCCCATTTATGCTTGCCGTCCTGAGCACAGATGAAATGTGACCAGCCAGCCTCCTAAAACCATGCACTTTGTGCCCATTGCCATAATGGACTGTATCCCAGAACCGTAAGCCAAAATAAGACTTTCCTCCTTTTAAAATAAAAATGGTTACCTCAAACTGTCACGGAACACCAAGATTTGGCTTGATTTTGCTGTTTTATCTTGCACTTTGTATGCTTTTAATAGGTACTTTTGAGAGAAACTTAAAATATTGCAGGAGACAGTACTTTAATGCAGCATTTGTGTTTGATGTTGTTTTAATTCTATATAATTAAAGTTAGTAGCATTAAGATACAAAGAGCTTGGCAGAGCCTAGGATTTCAAATAGCTGTCAAAGTGGGACAAAAAATGTTCCTTGAACCTCTACTACTCCCAGCCATCATGAGAAGTTTCCTGTAAGGTGTGATGAGTAGTGGAAACAATGTCCATGCCTTCTTTGTAGAGGATTTATCAAGGAAACACTTTTGGTCAGCTCCAGGGTTTTGTCTGCAGACTCCAACATGTGATCTCTCCCTGCTTGGTGGATCATAGCAGAGTTATAGAATTGGCTACTTACTTGCTGATAAACCACTTGCCTCACAAAGCCACATGGCTGGTGTGGAGAAGACAAGGAAAGTGGACAGTGAGATGGAAGCTTAATGCCCTTGGGAACTGAGTCTGTGACTATGCATCCAAAATTGTGCCTCAAAAAAGGAAGGAAGGCCATTTTCTTGGAAAAGCCTTGGTATCCCTTTTGCCTTTTGCTTCTCCTGTATTGACCTCTGGAAACCAGGAGCTGGAGTCCCTGCTACTATATACTCATAACAGAATCACATTAGACAGGTAAAGAGAATTCACAAAGAATTTCATTCTTTACCTAGGGTACAGGTCATGAAGAACATGATGGGAACCAGCCTTGATGTTCACACCTCTACTGTTTTCTTGCTGTTCACTCCATGAAACTTTTGAGAGGGCGCATGCTTACTCCAACCCATTCTGTCAATGCAGAAGTGTATGGCTGGCTCATCAGCTCTCCTGGTTGCTTCCTGTCAGTACTTTATTAACTAATATTAACCTTAAGAAGTAAGAAAGAAAAGAAAACAGAATGTTCAAATTCACTGAAGGAAAGGAGAGGACGAGAATCTGAGCGAGCGACCAAGGCCAGGTTTATTTCTGGCAGATGTGAGAAGCAAAGCTGTGAATATTCACACATTAATAATTTTTCTCTTGTTGCAGCTATAATCAAAGACCTGATGGCAGTGTTGTCATAAAATCTATATGGCCACTACTTTGGGCTGGGGTTTAGTCTAAATCCTGGGCTCCAGGCTCCAGGCTCCAAACTCCCACAATAGATTCTTGCGTGCATATTCAGAAGCTCCTTCCTTATCATGCTGTGTTTTACTGCCTGTTCCCAGGCACAAAATGCAACATGTACTTTAGACCAAATATAGAATCTCAGAGAGGGAACTTTAGAGGTCATCATATCCAACACTCCATCCAGATCTGAATTTACTCCTATAACTTCCTTGACAACTAGCTATTCAGATGCTAAAACAGGCTTGGCTGATGACCTCAGCATAACCACCTATTATTCTATTTGTGGAATGTTTTAGATTCTAACAAGTACATCTGACACTCATGTCTGGGGCCCCAGATAACACATTCTGACCATTTTGAGGGAGGGAGACAACCATCCTCTTACTTCTGCCTATTAAATGCCTAGCCACCCTCTGAATCACAAAGATGGGTGCATTCAGCATAAAAGTTTTTCGAATTGTCCTTGCTTATTATAAACTGAACATTAAAGAAAGATAATGGGGACAGAGAGGTGGATCAGGGCTAAGAGCACTTGCTGCTCTTGCAGAGGACTAAATTCTCTTCCCTGTACCTATATGATAAATTAGAGCCAACCATAACTCTGGTTCCTGAAAATTCAACATCCTCTTCTGGCTTCCTTGGGCAGCAGGCACATACATAATGCACATACATACATGCAGGCAAATATTTAATGTGTAATTAAAATAAATAATTCTGTTTTTAAAGGAGAAAGAGCATATTGATTTATAGTCACATTCTTAATAGTTCTTTTTAATGAGATGATGAAATTTTATTGCCTGCTCTATCAAATCCAATGGCCAAGCTGGATGAAATCCCCTGTTGAAGTGATACATCTTCTTGGACAATGAAGAGTAAAAGGGAAGTCCCTGGTGATTGAGAGGCAAGATGAGCTGGAATCCTGATTCTGCCCTTCCGTGTCTGTCATCTATCACATATATATTGCAGTTCCCAAGTACATGAATGAAGTACTAGTGTGTCATTGGAGACTATGGTTCATATGCTCATCCAGCACATAGGACAACTCTAACAGTAATCATCACTATCTTGGCAATGGAATATAGTGATGAAATAACTAGGTTGGGGAGGCTCCCTCTGTACAATGAATATTCTAGTGAGGAAAGTAAACTCATTAAATAATCCCAAAAGTACACATTAAGTTGCTATAGGGCTAAGGGTGTGCAGAGAAGACTGAAGATGCTAACAGAACATGTGACCTCAGGAACTCAAGCTAGTCTACAAGCTGAGAAAGCCCTGTTTGATATAGGAAAGTTCTAACTGGGCTCCAAAGGGTGTACTGGAGGTGTGTGTGTGTGTGTGTGTGTGTGTGTGTGTGTGTGTGTACAACATGGTCAAATTTTGATTTAAATGAACTCATCTCTGCTATAATAGAGTGGACTGGAAGGGACCATGACAAAGATCAAATTGGGAAACTAGCAGTCTGGGGATAATGCACTATGAATCTTTAACCTCTGAACAAACCTAATGTTGTGAGTTGAAACCTCTAGACCCCATGTAAATAAAGTCAGTTAAATCAGTGCATGCCTGCAATCTCAGTGTTTCTATGGGGAAACTAGAGGCAAAGATGGGAAAACCTGCAGCTCAAAGGCCAGCCATGTTAGTACACACAGAAGCAAAACACAAAGAGATTGTGTCAAATAAGCTGGAAGACCACATTTATCCTGTGACCTCCACACCACTACCACTGTACATGTGTACCTATACACACATGCATACATGTACATAGATACAGATAAAACAAAAGTCATTAGGAAGGCATTGGGATGGTACAGAATAAGCTGACAGTTTACTTGGAATAGGATAATAGCAGTTAGTGGACATTGAGGTGGCACAGATTAGCAAGAGTTCTAGGAGGTACAGCAATGGGGGTTTGGATCTGGGAGGCTAAAAAAAGCCTAGTGGCTACAAGAATCCCATGGGTCATCTAACATGGAATGCATTCTAACTATGCACAGCCTGTTGTAGTAAGTTTTTCCCGGCCTGTTTGGATCCGGGAGGTTTGTGCCCAGAGTTTGTAACCTGGTGTGTGGCGGCAATTTGGAACCTGGTCTGTGTGCCCGTGGCTTTTGTCCCCCAAAGAAAATGAATCATACACTTATATTAACTTTATACTGTTTGGCCCATGTCTTAAGCACATTACTATCTAGCTCTTTAATCTTAATTCAACCCATTTCCATTAATCTTCCCACGTGGCCACAGCCCGTAGCTCACCTGTTTCTCCTACATGCTGCTTCTTCAGGGATGGATGGCAACTGACTTAACTCCACCCTCCTTCTACCTAGCTGCCTCTGATTCTCCACCCACTTCTACCGTGCCTTGCATGGGCCAAACAGTTCTTTAATTACATCATACAGAAAACATTCCACCACATTTCCTCTTTTCTGTCTAATTAAAAAGGAAGGTTTCAATTTCCATATAGCAAAATTACAACAGAACAACTCTCAAGCAGGAATTACAGTCACAATATCCAGTCTATTTGTATTCACAAAATTAAAGAAAATAATCCATTATCTATCTTATCATTGTGAGTCTAAAGTTTCATATCTAATATACCTTTTAAACTAAAAAAAACTATACCTACAATTATTAAACCTTCAACCACATCAAAGACCACAGAAGGATATAATATTATGCAAATAAACAGGAAGTGCAAGCAACTTCCAGAGTCTAGAAAATGACAGAGATGACATCTGCCTGCCTGGACAGTCACCCAAAGTTCCTTTGTAATGTTGGGGCATCCATCTTCAGCCTATATGGCCCAAGTCTCTGTCATACCTTTCAGTGATGCAGGAAATCTGACACAGTCCATCAATCGCTTCTCCTTGTGTCCAGAAAGATGCTTGTCAATGTTTTCTGCAAAGCAGGAACCTGAAGGACCATCTTGGCTTGTTCTGCCAACGTTCAGAGGTCACTTTCCTATGGAACCTGCATGTCCAGTTTATACAGCATACTATCAAGCAGTTAATACCAGAACAGTTTCTTGTCCAGTGACTAACTGTTGCCACAAAGTAAATTCCACATGAAGTTTCTTCAATTCCCATCCTTTTCCTGAAATACATTGGTGCTGCCAGGAACAGACCTGTCTCACTGTCCAGAAAAGTCTAAGTTCTTAAAATATCTTAAATGCATGTCTTTGAAGTGTTTGAAGACTACCTATCTAATTGAAATATGTCTTTGTATACCTACAAAAACCTAATTAACATGACTATAAGTTTGCTTATCATAGATGACTATTAATCTGCATTTCTCAATTACACATTACAATTTTAAATGAGTTACATCAGCATCATACCTTAATAAAGAGTAGAAAAATACATACAGCATAACAAAATTGACCTTAAGTTTGTATCAATAAACCAAAATCCACTTATCTTTTCTAATCATTCCTATATCAACAGCTAGACACCAAGCACGGCTTTCCAAGGAAATGTGACATTCATGTAAAAGAATCAGTCATTATTTTGTAATTTCCGAACAATGAAGTAAGACAGAACTGTGACACAGGGAAATACTATAGCTTCATGTTATTTCAGGTGATGTACCTTGCTAAACTCATGTTGTTGTTGTTTGTGCGTACATATTGTGTTAAAGTTGCAGAGTAATGCATTTAGGTGGTTAAGTCTTTTCATTCATTTTGGTGGTCTTAAAGGGTCTTTTGTCAAATTGACAGGTCCTCATTCTCAACAGCCAGAATCCAATAGATAACAGGCCAAAGACACTTTCTTGGATAATCTAGAGAGACTTATGAGTCGCCTTCCTTCCACATACTTTAGTTTGAGGACTGGTGCATTGCCAAGGTCCTTTGAACACTGCATAATGTAACTTCAGTAAGATTCATAGTTTTGCCAAGTCCTGAGGTTTGGTGTAGGAAATGAATTCTAAGTGGTAACTGAAGCCAGTAATACTACTGTTTGAGATCAGCATTTGTAGTGCTATGAAATGGCCAAACATGGGACCTGTAGAATTTGAATGCGTAAGAGGAATCCCAAAAGTGAGACGTCAGTAAGTAATAAGTCTGGAATGCTAAAAGATTGTCTAGAATGAACACTGTAAGAAGTTAAACTATGTCACCTGAGGATCTAGCTTAATTAAGAAGCATTGTGTATTAAAAGTGACGGCACAGGAAACCCTTTATCCAAAGTCCAAGCAAAAGCTTCCCCATTCTGAGATTTGTGATTCATCAGCAGATGGTCTTCAAGCTGCTTTCATGCTATCTTAATATTACATCAATTGGTTATAAAGAAATAGGAATATGAGCTAGAGCTCAAAGACAACTAAGCATAATAAACTTAGAAATAAGAAAATGCTGCCATGCAAGTAAGGCAGATTGTAATTCTGTCTGCAAATGAGTCTTTGTTTCTATTACAGCTGAAGAAAGTGGTAATCTTAGTCCTGACCAGGCTGACCAACTGCATAGCAAGCCTTACGTTCTTTCTGCAGTTGGCACATCTCCCAACATATCAATCCAGGTTGTCATCCCATGCCCACTGCCTATTCAGCATTCAGACACAACTACATCTACAAGGCACACACATCTACAATACAGAATGATTAAGAGTCTTCCAGTCTTTGAAGATGATGAGAAGACAAAAGGCATTTTGCTTCACCATCAACAACTCTTAATTGATGTTTATTAATCTGTACCTCTCTATTTTATGAATTAATTAGTCTCAGACTTCATTTGTCGATATTTCTTGTCATTTTCTAGCATTGCATGTTACTGTTTTCATTTTTTCTATCTAAGAATTTTACACTTTTCAGCTGTATTTACATCTACGCAATTATCTTCATGTAATCCACCTTGAAGATGGCCAACTCTTAAAAATATAAGCATACTATTCTACTTATTTCTTTTCAGAGGCCTTGTGTACTATAACAATTGAAAGTTATCTGAACATCAGGACCTGATGCTACTGCCTACTAATATGCCCTTCTCTTGTGGATGTACTACTGTCTTTTTGTGTCTAGTACCATAGTAAAGCCCTTTATCACTCATTTCTGCTCTTTTCCCTGTGTTATTGTTATCAGACTTAAGGGATGACAACATAGTAATGAAAATCTGGGCGCCACTTCCCTCAACATTGCCTCTCATATCTAAATATTTGCCTGCTTCCCTCTGCTGCTACTTTCTCTAACACATCACTTCCTGGTTAATGCCCCTCAGAGGAAAGAGCACACAACACTCTTGACCAACAAAGTCTTGCTGGTGTATTGTTTCATATCTACCTACATACTCCATTTTACCTCCCTGCATCACAAAATTCTCATAATTATGTTGCCTGGAACAGTCTCTTCCTTTCTTTCTCCTTGGGAAGTATGGCGAAGCTCCTATAAGTGTGGACTAAATATAATTTATACCTCTCTGAGATAATCTATCACCTTCTATAACTCTTATAATACATGCTTTCTGCTATTTTAGACATTAGTCTTGGCCCACAGGAGAAGTATTATGAAAGATAACTTTGGAGCCAGAGTTCTTGATATCAGTAGATGTGTATCTATGTAGCTTGATAGCATTAGCTAGTCATTTGATTTCTTCAAGCATCATTTTCCTCAAATGCAAAAATATAGAAGTAGCAATAAACTATACTAAATAGTTTACTATATTCTGCATACATAGCCATGCTCAATAAACATCTATACAATGATATTGAAACTTCAGGACTATAGCAATCTGATAAAGTAGAGGGAAGAGATATTGAGCTCAACCCTGAATAGAACATGGGTATATAAAAATTTGTAGCCAAAGGGCAGGATAGAAGTCAACGAATGGAAACATTAGAAAAGTGGAGCTGAATCCATTCAGACACCACATTGTGGAGGAAAAGGTAGACTCAGTGAAGTATGAATGGAATGGCACAGATGGACCTCAAGGAATGTTCAGGAGCCTGACTAAAGCTTCAAGAAGCAGAGATTCTTTGTCAATGAAGATATTAGAGGTTTAGTATTTGATTACTACAAGCAACATAAATGTGTTAGGATACAAAGTAACATGCACATCTAGAACTAGATATTATAACATATTGGGATCTCTGAGATTTTAAGCATTCACTTGGGATCATAGACTACCTCTTGAGAGTAAGGAAGCACAACTGTGTCTTATATTCAGTAGTTCATTTATTCTTCCAGTGAAAGATCAAAAGGTACCCAGAAGTGGGAGAAATGGCTTCCTGGAAGCCTCACAGTTCTCCTGGTAGTTCACAATATGTGAGAAAGTGATCTCAATGTCATTGTTCACAAATTAGAATTCTCACTGTGGGTCCTTCCTATCCTTTTTTGCAGTTCTTTAATCCTGTAACAGCTCCTCTCAGGGAAAGATGCCACAAGAGGTATAGCCATGAGGAAGTTCATTCCCAGCAAATACTTTGTTTTTATCAACAACCTTTAGATAAATCACTCAGGAACATTGACTAACATTTCCCTATGATAATGGCCCAACAATCGCAATATGGCAGTATGTCTCCCATGCCACTGTGTATAGTATGCCATGTGGTCCCCCCACACATACTGTCATGGGATTCAATGACATTGATAAGCATGCTCCATAATCAGCAGGGTTACCAAAATATCACTTTTTTAACAGATATGTACCATAACTGTTGGAAATTACCTGATGATTAATGTGATCTAACCCAAAGAACTTGACTGCACAGGCTGAGGATTTATTGATAAGACTAATCATAATCTTCAATCTTTGTTTACATCAGTAATTAATGCAGTTCAGGAGGGAGTCCTTGAAACCTTGTACAAGCAAGATTTATCCCCTCTGAAATAGATTACAACCATATGTCACCAGTCAAAAGGTAATTGGTACATTTCATTAGAAAGTAATTGAAAAGAAGATTTATTTTAATGCCCTGTAATAAATAATCTCGATAAGCATTATTGTTAGTGCAGATATTTGCACTGTGTAAAGAATTTGCTTTATATCAAAATATAGTATATACTATGTATCATTCTTAGATTTACTAAGAAGATGTTTTTCCCCTGTCTCCAGGTAAAGAAAAACAAATATTTATACCATGGGGCATCCTTTGAGAACCATACTTTTTCCTCATGTCCTAATACTAACAAAGATGTTCCTGACTCTGTCACTCAAATAAAAATACCTACATGCATGAGCAGAGGTGTTTTCAACAGTGGGCTGAGAGGCAAAGGACTTGCAGATGGTGAAGCTGGGCTGAGTGTCTCAATATGAATAGAAATGTGATAGATAGGACAAAGTTCTCAAGAACACTACTAGAAATCATGTAATGGTGACATATGCCTTTAATCTCAGCACTTGAGAAGATTAGGCAGCTGTATCTCTGTGAGTTCAAGGCCAGGATGCTCTACCAATCAAGTTCCAGGGCAGCCAGGACTGTTACACAGAAAAAAAACCCTGTCTTGAAAAAACAACAACAAATGCTACTATAGATGATTATAGTACTTTTCTTAAATATTTCCAATAATTTACCCAAGTTTTTATACTGATCACACCACCACCACCATCTCTAATAGTGTTGCATCTTTCTGTGCTAATCTAAGAAGAAATGTGCAGAACTCCAGTGTGAGTCTTAGATGGGGATATAGCTCAGTGACAAAGTACTTGCCTAACATGTACCAAACTCCTTGTTTGAGCCCATCAGTCACACACACACACACACACACACATACACACACACACACACACACACACGAAGAGGTAGGGGAGGTAGGGAGGGGAGGGGAAGACAGAGAGAGATGGAGAGAGACACTATGAGTTCTCATGCTCATGGCCGGTGTTTTATATTCAGGTTCAGAGAAGGTAAGAACTATCTTAAGGTTTCATGTACTGAACCTTGGACCACAGGTTCTATCTTTCTTATCCTGAATCATTGCAGCACTATCCTTTTTTAACGAAGGTTAGGGAGATTATAATATAAACTAGACAATCCCTCCTGAAGAATGCTCTGACAAAAAAAATTAGGATAATTTAATTTCCATCATTCCATTATTGTAAAAAAGTACCTGAGAAAAGCAGCTGTAAGCAAAGATAGTTTTCTGTGTATGTTCTTGTGGATGGTAGACAGAAGTTAAGGCCAGGTTTCTTTCTTGATCACCCTCTACCCCATGTTATAAGATTGATTCCATTCATTGAACCTGAAACCAGTTGGACAGCTTATGAGCTCCGTGGATTCTTCCATCTTTCAACCTGAGCTCAGGTTACAGATGTATGCTGTCCTGACTAGCTTTTATAGGGATGCTAGAGATCCAAACCCAGGTCTTCTGCTTGCAAAGCAAGCATTTTACCAATGAGGCCATCTACCTACTCTAAAAGGTTTACTGTTATTTATGGCTTCAGAGTAAGGTCATCAGCTCCATTGTTTTGGGAATGACAGGAGACAGAATCCTATAGAAAGAGACTGGAATAGAGGGAGCTGTTCACCTGTGATGGCCAGAGATAGACAGACAGACAGATAATATATGATAGGTGGATGGATAGATGCATGATGCAAGCAAGAGATCATGGGTAGGATAATTTACCCTTTAAAGGCATGGTCCTAGTGGCAAGAGCCTTTATGATCCAAATAGCTCTCAAGGAAGGACCTACCTTGGAATACTATGGCAATGAGAATGCATCCCTTAATATACAGTAACATTTCATATACAAACCACAAGGGTAGAAATCAAATAGCTTAGAAAATGATAAATCACTTTTCCTTTAAATAGCACTTTTATATAATAGAATACTAAATATATAATGTTTAAAACAAAACATAAAAGAACTCA
Organism: Sigmodon hispidus; assembly: GCA_004025045.1. Taxonomy (NCBI): domain Eukaryota; kingdom Metazoa; phylum Chordata; class Mammalia; order Rodentia; family Cricetidae; genus Sigmodon; species Sigmodon hispidus. The sequence continues at coordinate 67,265 of PVIH01003691.1, forward strand.
AGGAAGTAGTGGCCTTTCAGTTGGTTTGTACCCCAGACCCCACCCCAATAAGAATTATTAGCAATCTCTCTGAAATCTGGTAGATCCACGAAAAGTACTGAGGAGATGGTAAATGCAGACAGCTCTACTCATATGACTCTCATCTGTAAATGTGAACGAGGTGGCCTTGTATAAGTTATCCTCTCGTTCTGAGCCTCCACTGTACAATACTACCATGTACTGCCAAAGATGCCCTTAGAGCTCCCAGGAGGACATCTGAAAGCCCAGTATATAGGAATTGTTGTTATTAACCACTCAAAAACCACGCCTAACCTTCCTGCTGAATCACTCGGCTGACAACTTCTACATTCTCCTCCAGCTGATCCTGCCAGAGGCACCAGCCTCTCCCTCACACTTTCCAACTCTGCTGCCGGTTTCCCAGATAACCATGTTTACTATCAAGGATACAAGTACAAAATTGAAGAGTACAAAATGTATGAAGGTTGGCTGGTTACTACTCAATTTACTTATTTCACGGCTGGAATAAAAATAGAAATTTTCAATTAATATCCAACAGAGAACCATTTACTTTGATTTTAAATGGATCCATTTATATTAAATAAAATGTCTTTGAACACAAATTAGATCCTTCCTAAATTTTACATGGTTGTAATTTATATTCAGTAAGTACAGACAGTTTTAGGGGAGCGTTGAAAACAATGATAGAGTTGTGGTTAGGACATATGTTTTGCTACTGGGTCTTAGCTCTAACTTGAAGTTTGAGAGGTTAGATTTATTTACAAAATAGTGATAACATTAATAATAGCACAATTAATGACTTCTTTTTACTATAATTTCACTTAGCACAGTACCTTCAGTATACAACACTTATAGCCTGTAAGTTTTTATTAAATACTACTTAGGAAAGTATAGCTGTATGACTATGACATATAGCTTGCTGCCTGGAGCCATCTCTAGACTGTGGAATTCATGTATTTTGTCCCCCCCCCACACACACACCAGACCCTCTGAGGCACACAAATAAGTGGAACTGAGTGCTCTCAAGTATGTATGCTGAGTGTCAGCCTGGATGATGAAGAGTGCTCACTGTCAGCACTCAACTAGATGCAAGAGAGTTCTCAAGTTATCATCATGACCAACAGTATGTTTGGTTGCTGTTGATCTTCCAGTGTGTGTGTGTATGTGTGTGTGATATAAACATAAAATATACTTAGGGCTGAAAGACAAATCCTTTATTTGATAGTCTAACTCTCTCATCATACAGAGATAAGTGAATCCCCATGGTCAAGTTAGTCACAAACCTGGTGACAAGAATCTCCTACCTCCCAGCTTCATGTTTTTTCTGTGACACACTGGACCACAGGGCTAAGTTGACTTCCAACTCACAAGAAAGCTAGTGCTTTTTTTAATTGAAAAATCTAAACAGAATTTGTGAATTTCTTTATCTTAATTCTTAATTATAAATGATAGCTTAGATCTCTGTCACACAGAGAAGATAATTGGACAGATTTTTAAATGTTCTGAGACCATTAGGTCTTGTTAGGAAAAGTTTAAGAAAATAATCTAACAGAATATGAAAACATATGGATGGATATAATTTGATATTTAAATTTATTTATTTCTGGTTGGTTTTAGGAAGAGAATGAAGCATGTAATGGCGTGGGGACAGAAAGACACAGGGAGGACCACCAAGAGTGTCTCAGGAAATTATTTCATAGTCACCTTGACAGCCTTGAGTATAGAAACCAAATACATGAGCTTTGTATTCCAGCATAGTTCAAAAACTATAAGCTACTGAGAAATAGCTGTTGATGGTTAGGGACATTTCAGCTTTCATAGCACTACCATCATTATGCATGGGTTTACTCTAATGCTTCTGTAAATCAACCTACATATAGCCAATTCCAAAAAGCTATAAACAATTCTTGTACAGTTATTTGCAGTATGTAATACTTGATAAGTAACTGTTATAGAAATTCATTTATATACTATGCTATAGTTTTTAATCATTATTTTCAAAGTATACCTGTAGCAGTTTGAATGTAATTGGCCCCATAATCTCATCAGAGGTGGTACTATTGGGTGGTGTAGCCTTGTTGGAGGAAGTATGCCACTGTAGGGGTGGGCTTTGAAGTCTCATTTGTTCCAGCTTTGTTCAGTATGACAGACAATTCATTTCTTATTACTTTCTGATCAAAATATAGCCAGCACTGTCTGCCTTCATGCCTCCATGCTCCCTGTCATGATGATAATGAACCAAATCTCTGAATTGTAAGCCATCACCCAACTAAGTGTTTTTTTTATAAGAGTGCCATAGTCACAGTGTCTCTTCACAGCCAGAGACACCCTAACTAAGATAATACCTCTATGTGCCAAAATTTTTACTGCAAATGAATATGCCATGTTGTTCTGGCAATGATATCTTCAATCTCACTCTTATGCTGATAAAAGAAATCAGTTGCATGGTTGAGCTATGCCATGTAGAACAGTATACATATACGCCATGATGTTTGCACAACGATGACACTGCCTACTAACTTATTCCTCAGAATATATCCCCATCATTAAGTAGCATGTGACTATACATTAACTTACCTACTTTGGTTGTACCTTGAGATACTTGTCTCATCAAAGTTATACGGCATGGTTTTCCCATCAGTGGCATGGTAGGACTCTATATTAAGTACAAAGATCTGCAAAACACACAGGTCAGTCATGCTAGTCTAACACACCTGATTCTCTACACTATCATTATGCAGTTAAATTTTTAAAAAACACACAAATATACATCCTAATATTTTGACATATTTTTGATGGAGCATGAGAACATCCATTGTTCTCATGTGATTCTGTCCTTGGTGAAATTTCTCAGCTGCTTAGAATGACCAAAGCTGTATTGAGTTCACAACATTTCTCACAAGCTTTGACTAACTTTTTTCCATATCCATAACATCTTTTTTCAAAGTTAGAAAGAATAGACTCATCCCAGGTATTCATGTGAGTCTACTGTTTATTGAAAGATGCTGGTGCTGCCTCTGTCTCTCTCAGCTCCCACTCAAACTAAATTACTTGTTGTTTGTTTTGTTTTGTTTTGTTTTGTTTTAATGGTGTTCTGAAGGTCACTTCCAGTATAATGTGAGCTACTGTCTTCATTCTCTGAGAATGGAAGTGGAATATGAACCAGAAGCTTGTCTTGGTTTAGAAGTGATTAATGTAGATTCTGATGATGAAGGAAATGAAAACAAGAAATCTGGATAAATAATCACTGTTCCAACAAAAACAATTTCAGCAAAAAATGAGCCAGAGACAGAGAGAACAAACTGATAATGCCAACCACAAATAAATTATTCCCAAGTTTCAAAAACAGACCTTGCGATAGCATTTAAAGTTTTGTGGGGGTCTTGATTCATGAGACTTCTGAATCTAACTGAGAAGGGAAGGGGACACAATTGCTGCCCTATCTGTCACGGGTGTTTAAAACAGAATTTGAGCAGAGTTGTAAAGGTTTCAAATAAATGCAGAATTGTGCCAGGAAATGATTTGGTAGACAAACTATCCAGAGCTTCATAAATACAAAAGACATGACTAATTTTCTCTGTCATATTCCCTGAGCCACAGACTGCATGTCTTCCAAGACTAGCTGTGATACTACCACAAAGAGCAATAAGCTCTCAAATATATATACAAAATATCTAAGTGGAGAGGTGTCTTCAGACTGAAAAGAAGCAATCTACACCGCAAAAAAGCTAGACAATTAGTTCCCAGCATGTATGCTCATCTCTAATCTCACCACCCAAATGTAGCTGACAAACCATGGAAACTCATGCTTTTGGTTATTTCTTTTGAGATTTTACATATGTAAAATAATCTCTGCAATAAAATGTGCCTCTAACTATGATAAGTATGTTATTCATTCTCTTTATCCCTTCATGTCAATTTTTCCATTTGACATCTCAAGAACACCAGTTCAACATATGTCTAAAAGTAAACTCCCAAGTTTCCATCCTTAGACTCCACTTACACTTGTCCCTTTGTTGGTGGCTGAATCTTCCGACCTACTAGTAACAAAATCAAAATCAGCTTTGACTCAGTGTACCATCAAATGCAAGTCCTAAACTTCTACCATCCACACAACAACTCTGTAGTCAGACTAACAAGCAGTGTGAGTAAGAAAAGGGGGAAATAGTAAAGAAGCTGGTTATAAGAAATTGGCCTCTGCAGGGAAAGGACTTGAACAGTATTTCAGAGGCTTTTTTTCTGCATATGGGCAATTCAGAATAGCTGGTCTTTCTTGTCTCAATCTGAAGGCTCAAACACTGGGAGTCAGGAAACACAGTTTCAATCCAAGGACAGAAGACTGGTATCTTAAGTAGGCTGGTGAAGGCTGCTCTAACTTGTCTTTATTTAATTCCATTTGAATGTCCCGTTGATTAGATGAAGGCTATCCACATTATGGATAATCTTTTCTACTTAGTACAACCATGTCCTCAGAAGTTGATCTCATTCAGAAATACACTTGTAGATATTCTGTGAGTAATGTCTGGCCAAATATCTGGGCAATATTACAGTCAAGTGGACATGTAAAGTTAACCAGAGTAGTTACCACAACATCTAAATGGGCTCAAGTTCAATGTCATTATCATTATCTATATAATTTCCATATATTAACTCTCTCCATATATATAAATAAAGATTCAATTCCATTCTCCATATATGTGTATATATACATATATGTACATATTCAATTGTATTACCAATTCAATTATATATATAATCTCCTTGGTTATTTCATTTTATTCTTCAAAGTCAGTCTTCGTATACCTCACACCTCTTACTAATGCAGCTTGTTGTAGCTACTTTCTTTGAATTTCCTTTAGGCTGCAAAATTATCTTCTCCAAAAAGTCTTTGGACATCCTTTATGAGGCCAACCCTTCCTGCTACCCAGACTCATTCTAGTTATGTCCAGTCTCTATCTAAGACTCTTTACCACCATAAACAAGGAATTATTTACTAAAGCTCATCTTTAACAAGTGAATGCCCTAGTCCAAGAAATAAGTTCACCTTGTATATAACTGTAGCCTTAGCATTCTGCTTTGTACTAGGAGTTTAAAGAAGATCTGATGATCAAGCTTGGAATGAAACTCTGGTGAAGTATTTTCCTAGTATGTACACATCAATGCAAATACAACACAACACAACACAAAATACACAGACACAAATACTGTCTTTTAACCAAATGAAGAGCCAGTTCCTAATGGACAATTAGAACCAAACCAGCAGCTGCCAGTCTAGGATATAGGCCACAGTTCCATGTCACCTTAGACTAGGTCTAATAAATATACCTTAAGTCAGTTCATAAGCTCTACACTGGGAAAGGAGAATTGATTCAAAACAGTTTTCTGTGTTGGCCAGGATAGTGTTTCATCCAAGTGCACTTCCCAATGGTTTTTCTCTAGGTGAGCTAATGTTGCTGCTTTCTTGAGAGAAAATTACTTCAACTGAAATCATGTGACCCATTCCTTAAACTGTCAGAATAGAACTAAAGGCTGCTTATTATTGATGTTACTCATTAGCAACTGATCATATAAAGGGGTTTATGTAAAAATACTCACTGATACAAGAGATTGAACAGTTGGGCAATTTCTGGAAAGCTGGACTGGTCCATGTGGTGAAAGCAGGTCTGGTCCTTTCTCCAAGAGGGCAAGGGAACAAATAGAAAGAGAGGGGCATGCATCCTATCTTAAATTGGCCTGGCCATGCTCCATATACAGGTCCTCAAGGCCCAAAGGCTACACCTCTAGGTCAAGGTGATATTGCCACTACATCTCTCTCTTTTGTCTAAATAAGGAAGTTTTAAACTTAAATATAAAACTATATATAATAGAAAAATTATAAGGTACTGTCCAGGAGAGGATAAAGGCAAATAACATAAACAAGGTCAGACTACAACTAACAATACAGCAAATGCAAAGCATATGTTAAATATTTAGAATATTGGTAATTGGTAATAAACAGATTATTTTAAAGTTGTCTATCTTAAATAATATGAATCTAGTGTTTAAATGCTCTTATCTAAGATATGAGATGGTCATACTTTAACTATCTAGTCTTTAACCCTATCAGAGATCTGAAAAGGAAAATATATTACCTGAGAAAATTGAAATAAAAGCAAACAACTGTGGTGATATGTTACATATTTAATAAAACCTGGAAAATCAAGAGATCAACACATAGTCAAAAACTAAGCAGACATAGCTTTGGAAGATCTTGGTCTTTGAGTACAAGGCCAAAGAGCTGGGCTTCAATGGCACATACCTTTAATCCCAGCACAGGGAAAGCCTGGAGTGGTGACCTACACCTTTAATCCCATAAGTCCAGAGGCAGAGAATTTTTGGGGTTTCCTGAGTTCAAGGCTCTCGCCTTTAATCCTAACCTAGATGGGATACAGTTGGGCAAGAAGGGTATAGGAAAACAGTAGCATTAGAAGTGACCAGGAGTGAGGCTGAGGAAGCTAGAAGATAGCTGGGTGAGATTTGAATGTGGTGTTTCCTCTCTCTGATATTTCAGCCTTTCCCCGATATCTGGCTCTGAGTCTCTTTCATTATAATCAGAATTTGTGCTACAAGCAACTTCTGAAATTTAGTAAGAGAAGACAGCCAACTGCCTGGATAGTTACAATCCCCACTACAGCTGTTCTGTACAGGTCTTTTTGACATGGGGTTTAAAGGCACATTTACAAACTCAGAAGCACCATTTGTAAAAGTAAAAACCTACTACACAGAAGGGGTTTTTGAGATCCTGGAGTGATGGATGGCTCAGCCATTAAAAGCATGAAATACACTTCAAAGGACCTGGATTTGATTCCAAGCCCTTAAATCAGGTACCTCAAAATTATCTTATTCCAGCTTCAGAGCAATATGATGCATCTGGAATACTCTCTCTCTCTCTCTCTCTCTCTCTCTCTCTCTCTCTCTCTCTCTCTCTCTCTCTCTCTCTGTGTGTGTGTGTGTGTGTATGTGTGTGTGTATCTGAGTCTGTTTCAGAGTAACTTGCATGGCTTAAAAAGCAGAACCTATGAAATTAGGAAGGTCCTGTTTCTGCCTACTTCCCTGTTTCTTCTCAGGTGCCCCTTTTATTTTATCAAATTTCTGTCATGTAGGCTGAAATTATTTCTGCTGAATACCATGTATTCAATACAAAGCAGGCATTTACAACAGAAGTAACATGGCCAACTAGAATGACATTTCAGCTTTTAAAGCTGGAGTTGAAGTTCTTATAATCTCTTTTCTGAATTTGCCTGACTGATAATGTGAAGCAAAGAAGCACCAGTTCCCCTGGTTGGTGCCCAGCACTAGGGACTGCTGCAGCTCACTGGCTGGCTCTCTTTGTTAGCACAGGACAGCATCTGAGACATAAGCTCCCCTGGCTCCCCCACAACCCTCCTGCAGCTTCTCCAATACTTGGGCCAGGTGCATGCATGATGGGAGCACTATGTTCCTCTGGTGACACAGAAGCTTGGGAAGACAAGAGAGTCTTACAATTACCACTCCATGTCAATCCTTCCTTTCTCCTTGATTTGCCCTCCTGATGTCAGCCTCCAGCATCAGCACCAAGCCTTTTCTAGACTACTGAATCAACTCCATCAACCATGAACAGTCAAATTCCTAAAATAAACATATGCATCACTGCTCTTGAAGGCTCTCCTTTATGTGGTTCCTAATCAATAAACTTCTAAAAAGTTTTTCAACACATTGGCATCTCTCAGGTTAGATGGCATTCTCCGAAAGTTGGTGTATCTCTAAAGTATAAAAAATAATCCCACCTTTAAAGATGAAGTGAATTCAGTATATGATGCCAAGTTATCACCTGTTTTAAAAGTTCAGAAAACTGGAATCAAGTGCAGCATTGTGGTAGTTTATATAAGCTGACTAGTTCACAAACTGAAGAAAAAGAAACCCAGGGTGTTTGAGCTCTGAGGCTTGCCATACAGTTTTTGCTCAACAGCATGAAATGCATCTCCATTTTCATGGGAACAATATACATCTAAAGCCCATTGAAGGAGTATGTCTATGAAAGAATGCCAGTGAATCTGAGACCCCAAAATACCAAATCTACAGGAAAAGAGTAGAATTGAACTCATCTCTCCCTCAACCTTGATCTTTCAACTAAAATGACTACAACAGGAACCACCTGCCTCAAACTCCATCATGACTTGGTAACTTTAAATCAGCCCTTACTCTAGTTTGTAACATGAGTTTGTATTTCCCAGACTAAGCTAAAATCGCAAGCAAAGGAATTAACACTCCATGAGCTTGAGATAATGGTACCAATTATGATCATCCACTCTATAGGAAATTATCATAAATGTAGGCCTCAAATAATTTCTTCAAATAAGGACCCAAGAAATATAAACTCATAGTCAAAGTGGGGAGTCAAGACTCTCAGAAATAAGCCCCATGAACAAGTGAGAAAACATAGAACTTTACTGTCATGGAGACTTCATATACTGGAGTACGCAGAGAAAGATGGTAAAATAGGTACTCCTGCCATGCACACAAAAATAAAACCAGATGGCATAAAGTAAAGGAATATTTAAGGTGCCTAATAAATTAGAAAACGAACAAAGCAAAATGTCTATGAATTTATATAACCTCACAAAGCAAAACCCCGATGGATAGGATAGGATATGAAATGAATAAAGATAAATCAATATGAAAATATATTGAATTATTCAGAAAGCAGAACAAAATAATAGACATGCCAGAATAAGACTGTCTAGTCAAAATGAGAGGAAAAATACAATTGGAAATGAAGCAAAAAATACTTTTCAGGCACATATCTGCCAAATGTTAACCAGCAGTAAGGATAGACCAAAAACCATAAATTCAGAGTCTGCAAACATTCAGTTAGCATAGGTAAAGGTAAACGATAAAATAGTAGGCATAGGGACCAAGGAGATGGCTTCATCAATAAAGTGCTTATCATGTAGGCGTGAGAATGGAAAACTGTAAGATAGCACCGTTCACAAAATGTGGCTCATTGTTACTGTATGAGTGCAGATGTGCACATATTGTGGTGATGATGTGGAAGTCAGAAGAGAACTCTCTTGGGCACTGGTTCCTTCCTCCCACTGTAGGTTCCCAGGAGTGAACTCAGGCCACTGGGGTAGTGCAAGAAACTCTTCTACAAACTAAGATAAACTCAACAGGTGTACCATCACTAACAGGTATTCAGCATCTCTAGCAGTTACACAACTATCTGTATTTCATAGCACTTGATCCCCAAAATTGTGTATTTAAAAAATTTATCACCACAGCTTCTATGAATCACAGTGGAGGAGCAATTTCATTGAGGCCTCTACTTCAGATCTTATATGAGACCGAGGTTGAACTGTGGGCCATGGCTATTATCTCATACAATGTTTGACTAGAAGAAAACTCAGTTTCAATATCGTCATGACCATAGCAAGATTCCATGCCCTTCAGAATATTGGTCTGAGGATGTCTGCTCCTAGTGGACAGAGGGTATCCATTGGTTTTCCATGAAAAATAAAGCCATCCATATGACAGGTGGCATAACACATTGTCACAACATGAGGAAGTTGTTGGTTTTGCATGTGAGAACACACACACACTACCAGCTGCCACACTAGAGTTTATTCAGGAAAGTTGCTGGGCAAGTACAAGGGAAGAGAAGCAGAAGGGAAACATGCCCTCCGAACATGGCATGTTCTGCTGGCACCATGTTGAGTCATTGGACTAGCACATTTACTACCATAGCTGCTATGTGCCAGGAATCCTTGTAGAAGTGGGAATAGGAACATAAGTCCAATCTTTACATCCCAAATGGATGAGTGAAAGACCATCACTGTTGCCATATTCTTTTCTTTCTTTCTTTTTTTTTTTTGAGGACTTTCTTTTCTTTCTTTTTTTATTATGAATAAAGTCACATTTTCTATCTGTGTATATTCTAATTCAAGGTCCCTTCTCCCTCCCAACCCCTCCAGTCACTCTCTCTTCTCCACATCTCCCCATCTCCTCTGCAGCAAGGGCAGGAGGTCTATTTGTACAGAGTCCTATACTACAGTAAGGGAATTACTTAGGGGCATGAGTACCAGGGGCAAGGATCACTAGGAACTCTCTCTGATGCTACTTTACCAGACTTATTAAAGCCACATATTTTAGATCTAGTTGTTCATGGCTACTTTTTCAAGAAAAAGGAAAAATTCTCTTCAAAAATTCTTGCATTAAAATGTTCATAGTACTTTGTACAAAATAGCTAGAGACTAAAAACAACCAGATGTCTAATAAACATAGATGGGATAAACCAATCATGGTCCATTCAAACAGCCAACCATTACTAAGCAATGGAAAGAATGAATGATTGATGAATACAACCACATGAAACAGCAGTGAACATTCCAGAAGTCAGAAAAGTCTAAAAATGATGACATTTGTTACATGAGGTTTGAAAACAAGCAAGACCAATCTTCAGTGATGGAAATGAGGGGAGCATGTGCCTTGGAAGGGAGGGAGTGAAACTACCAAGATGGATGGTAGTGATGTTTGTGGGGTAGTTGATTGCATAAGACCACATTTTTCAAAATATTTAAAGCATATAATTAAGATCTGTGAATTTTACTCTGTGGCTTTTGCTTCAGCTAAAGGTAACTGGAGGGCTGAAGAGAGAGCTCTGTATATAAAGTACATGTTGAGCAAACATGAGCACCTGAGTTCAGTTCCCTAACACCCACAGATAAGCTAAGCATGGGGGTATTCACCTCTAATCCCGGAACTAGAAAATAAAGACAGGAAAACTCCAGGGGCGTGATAGCCAGTCTGGTCAAATGTGCAAGCTCTAGGTTTTGCAATAGACCCTGGTCAACACATAAAGTGGAGAGAAATAGGGAAGGACAGGTAACATCAGACTCTGCTTTCTCCGTGAGCACATACCAGTGTGTGCACCCCCATGTACCACACTCATATACAAAAAGAAGCCATAGGAAGTAAAAAGTAACTCATTACATAAGGCATACATCTGAACTATAACCACATATCATGGTTCATATTTGAAAGTATAAGGAAATCACTAGAAAAACACTGCAAGATACAGAGTCAGAAGGACTATAGTAATGGACCCTTGGATTCTAACATGTGGGGAAAGGCAAAAAAAAAAAATCAAAAGACTCATTACATACTGATAAGATGACAAGAAGGCTTTACAGAAGCTTCTTAGCTTCAGGAGATCCCACTTATTGATTGTTGGTCTTAGTGTCTGTGCCACTGGTGTTATATTTAGGAAGTGGTCAACTGTGCCAATTCGTAGAAGTGTATTTCCCACTTTCTTTTCTATCAAGTTCAGAGTGGCTGGGTTTAAGTTGAGGTCTTTGATCCCTTGGATTTGAGTTTTGTGCAGGGTGACAGGCTCGGATCCATTTGCATTTTTCTACACACTTCCATCCTGCTATGCCAACACCATTGGTTAAATATACTATCTTTTTTCCATTGAATGTTTTGGGCCTCTTTGTCAAAAATCAGGTGTTCATAGGTTTTTGGCTTAATGTCTGGATCCTCAATTCTATTCCATTGATCCACAAGTTTGTTTTTATGTCAGTACCAGGCTGTTTTTATTACTGTAGCTCTATAGTATAGCTTGAAGTCAGGGATGGTGATACCTCCTGTGGTTCTTTTGTTGAGTAAGATTGTTTTGGCAATCCTGGCTTTCCTGTTATTCCAAATGAAATTGAGTATTGTTCTTTCAAGGTCCAAGAAATATTGTGTTGGGATTTTGATGGTCAGTGCACTGAATCTGTAGATTGCCTTTGGTAGAATTGCCATTTTTACTATGTTGATCCTACCAATCCAGGAACATGGGAGAGCTTTCCATTTTCTGATATCCTCTTCAATTTCTTTCTTCAGTGATTTAAAATTTTTGTCAAATAGGTCTGTTACTTCTTTGGTTATTGTTACTCGAAGGTTATTTAATACTATTTGCAGCTATTATGAAGGGTAATGTTACCCTTATTTCTTTTTCAGCTCTTCTATCTTTAGTGTATAGACCCTACAAGTGATAGAGGACTAATCTCTAAGATATATAAAGAGCTCAAGAATCTAGAGCCCAAAACCTTGAATAATCCAATCAAAAAATGGGGTTCAGATCTAAAAAGGGAATTCTCAGCAGAAGAATTACAAATGGCTGAAAGGCACCTGAAAAAGTGCTCATCATCTTTAGCCATCAGATAAATGCAAATCAAAACAACTTTGAGATACCACCTAACACCTGTTAGATTGGCTAAGATAAAAGGCACAGATGACAGCCTATGTTGGAGAAGATATGGATCAAGGGGAACACTACTCCATTGTTGGTGGGAGTGTAAGCTTGTTCAGCCACTTTGGAATGCAATATGGAGGTTTCTCAGAAAATTGAGAATCAATCTCCCCAAGGACCCAGCAATACCACTTCTGGGTGTATACCCTAAAGATGCACAGTCACACTCCAAAAGTATTAGCTCAACTATGTTCATAGCAGCATTATTTGTAATAGCAAGCACCTGGAAACAACCGAGATGTCCCTCAACTGAAGAAGGATTAACAAACTGTGGTACATATTCACAATGGAATACCACTCAGCAGTAAGAAAAAATGATATCCTAAAATTCGCAGGCAAATGGATGGATTTGGAGAATATCCTCCTGAGCGAGGTATCACAAACCCAGAAAGATAAGCAGGGGATGTACTCACTCATTAGTGATCCCTAAACAAACTAACAAGAAAAAAAGCCAAGCATGCCCAAGCTGCAAACCACAACCACTAAACAGCTTGGAATCAGAAACACCCTGGACTGACCCTTCAGATCCCACTCCAACTATGGGAACACCTGACTCACTCTTGAGGGAGGGGGGACAAAACTGGATATGCCAGGTGTGGAGACTGAACTAAGCTTTATTGGATCAGTGGGACCATGGGACTGTCTGCAACCTGCCCAGGGAGGGGATGGGGAGTTGTGGAGAAGAAAAAATGACCTGATGTGGCGGGAGGGGGAAGGGACCTTGAATGGGGATATACAGGGATAGAAAAAAAAAGTCCATAGGGAAAGCTGAACACAAAGTAATTTTATGTATAGCAAATTATTTGCATTATCACCCTTGATAAGTCATGCTTATGATTTTAATTTTCTTTATAGTTATTGTTAACTTATCAGCATTTTAAATTCAATTTACTGTTTTTCTTGATAAATGCAAAATAAATAGAAAAAAAAGATGACAAGAAGGGTAGACAACTAAATGTTGGTATCTAATAACATACTCCTCTTTAAGATGAAAAAAGTAGTGTAAGGTGTGGTGATGCATACCTTTAACTCCAGTCCTTGGAAGGCACTGACAGAGCTCTGTGAGGTGGAGGCTGGCCTGGTCTATATTGTAAGTTCCAGGCCAGCCAAAGCTACATTTTGAGACTCTGTCTTAAAAAATAATAATAGTAATCAAATAACACAAACATGGCTCAAAAATAAATAAAACCAAGCAGAGCAATTAACTTGTTAATAAGACATAAAGAAGCTCTCAGCACCACCTAAAGTACACAAGGTCATAAAAGCTTTATAAAAACTGACATTATCAGTTCCAAAGAAAGTAGTTTCAACTTTTAAAGAATTGATTCCATACAGAAAACAGTTTCTATTATCGGATTGTCAGTTCAAAGACAGTGTTCAAAAGTTCAGAATCAATGATAAAAATCTATCCTGAGAAATCTCAGATTTTTAGAAAGTAAAAAAAAAATAAGAATAGCTTCTATAAAATAGATGCCACAAGAGTAATCATATTGTAATTTTTCAAAAGTCATGGCTATATTCTAAGTATTACACTGTTAACTTGTGTATGAATGCATATATTCTAGAAATGTAAGGATTTAGGAAGTGACACATGTTAGATGTTATTGCAGCTGGTAAGTTTTTCTAACCTATTTGAAACAAAAAAGCAGAAAGAAAATTCAGGAACTGAAAATAAAGATTAAATAGATAGTACCAATAGGGGGAAATTAGTTCTTTGAATCTTAAAAGAAACCCCTGGTGGTGTAGTTCAAGGGGAAAGAAGACAGAGCCATAAGTGCAGGGCCAAAAACAAGACAAAATAAAACAAACAAACAAAAAACACAAACAGAGATAAGTTTTTATGTAAAATGGGGAAATAAAAATAAATGCTTTATTAAAATCAATTTGGAATATAAAACATTGTGTTGTAATTAGGTTTAATAGAAATGAGATCACAGATGTGTGAAGTATAAAACTCTGTCGGAAACTGTTAAGTTACAGAAATTCATCTAAGAAAACTAGATGACATGACACAATGATAATGGATTGGACCCAAATCCCAGCAAAACCTGTGTGTCAGTGAGATGCGCAGTGGGTAGAGGCACCCACTGCCAGTTCTGATCACCAGAGTTAAATGGGGCCACATGATAGAAAGAAAAAATCAAGTCTGGCAACCTGTCAACTGACTTCCTTAAGTACATTATTGTAAGTCAAAGTGAATATGTGCCTCTAGATACAATAAATAAAATAAATGTTTTTAAAAGGGTAACAAAATCATTCCATGTTTCCTTGTTATACTTAAATCTAAGGTTGCATGGGAAATCAAGAATGGGCAAGGAGTTTTGAAGAATCTAAGGGTAGTAAGATTTACCTTAGCAGGTATAAAGAACACGAGAACCCTTAAAGTAAGCTGACATACTGTAAGTACTTTTCAAGAATGGACAAATAAAATAATGAGGATTGAAATTCCCCAGAAAAGAGGAGTAAGGCTATGAAAATGCCACAAATGATAGAGCTCCAGAAGTTTGTCACATATAACACTGTCATAAAAATCTGCATCAACTCCAACCATCAACCTGTGCACAAGACTCAATAATCAGCAAGTTACAGACTTAGTGAAAAGCAAAGTTTCTGACTTCTAAAGAGTCATGACCACATGATAGGGACCATTGCTCCAGTAACAAAAGGTACAAACCTACTTGTCTACATTAAACCTGGAAAGGTACACTAATGCACATAGATGATCCTAAATATAGAAAAACAGCTAAATCACAAAAGAAAATAAAAAATTATAAATATATAGAATTTTAGTTTCTAACTTGTGCATTTATAAATCACACCTAGAAAATTGGAAGTAAAATGAATAGAACAAAAAAATTCACTGAAGGAAATCTCACATGGCTTCTAAGTGAAATGATGTTTCCCTCTCTGGCTGATTAGAGAAATACAATTGTAAAAGCCAAGCCTCTTTAACATTACCAAAGTGGAGTGATTGGCACTTTCTCCATTGCTAGAGGGAAAGTCAAGTTGAGCAATCACATTGGAAGCTGTATGATACATTCTTATATGCTGTAGCACTGCCTATCCCAGGAATACAAGTCTATGTCTGCAAGAGTGTTCTGGGCATGCCCAAAAGTGTAAATAAACTATTTATAGAAACAAAGGCCTGGAAGTAGCTGTCTAACAGAGCAATACAAAAATAAATGATAGCATAGGTAACACCAGGAAAACAGAATAAACTACAGTCATCTGCTAGGATATTTGTGAATTTCAAGAATATAAAGCAGGATACAATAGTTACTAAAGAGATATGTAAGTGGAGTTATTCTTGGTAGAAAGTTTAAAACGTTCAGAAGGAAACAGTGTGTCAAGGAGGCAAGTGTGTAGCTGTGAAGAAAAGTAAGAAAACAATAAACACAAACATGCTAATAGCATTTATTAATGAAAGAGGAAAGAGAAATGGAACGGAGGGTATGAGCTGTGGGTTTGACAAAGGTTAGCAAATCCCTTTTATTCTTAAAGAAGATGGGAAGCATGGAGACACCTGTCTATACCCTCCTTATATTTTTATAAAGATTTTGCATTTATTTGTGGAATTTATTGATTTCAAAGAAAACTAGCTTTTTAAAAATCAGAAGTCTTTGAGTAGCACGAAGATGAGAGAAGCAGCCACCTCTGTAGACAGCATCTTCATCAGCTCCACATCCAAGCCAACATCACTTGCAGGTACCCTTATGCTGGAGCTGCTCCTTTTACTTAAAGCTTCCTTGTACATCCCTCACTAGCACTGCCTAATTAGTCCCTGTGGGCACCTGAATTTACAGCTCCATGTTAAGGCCACATCTGCAGATGTGTTGGTTACACACCAGTACCACTCATCCATACCTGAGCCAGTACTCTGCTCTTGACACAAACTGAAATAGAAAATTATTCCTCTTAAGAATTGACTTTGCCCCTTAGTCTCCCCTCCTAGCCACTCTCTTCCTTTCTGTTTCTTTCTTAGAGGCTGTAACTTTTTTTTCAATGATAGCAGCATTCATTTGCAAGGGTCAGCAGAGTCCTCAGCATTTCACCACCAACAGGAAACCTTCCTGCATTTTTATGCCACAGAAGCAGTTATTTTCCAGCTGTTGATCTGTAGTCAGAAACAGATAGGTATCACTTCAAGATTGTTTTGCCCTCCACAGTTGGTTCCCAAGGGCTCTTGCAGGAGATTTTTCTTAGCACACAATTTAGCATGTGAGCAAACTGTAGTAACTCACCCTGAGTAACAGAGGTCATCTGGAAGGGCTGGAAAGCAGACAGTGAAGTACCCTTGTTTCTGCTTCCAGCAGGTGGTCATACCAATGTTGTTCTTACACTGCCATTTACAATGGGGCATTTTCATTGGGCTTCATGCCTTATTGTTCTGGTACTTTCAAGGTTAGGAATGGGAAGATACCATTCACTCAGTTTTAAGTCTACTTGTCTGCCTCAGAGCCTTTCTAATGATCAAGGGGATCTTAACTATTAGAATGAAGTAAATTCTGATGCCTAAAATGACAGCATTATATCTGTAACATGAGGTTTTTAGCCCCTGACCCACAGTTCCAGATCACCTAGCCACCCACGGCCACTTTCCCCTCCAAAAATAACTAAGACACTTATATTAATTTCATCCTGCTTGGCCTATGTCTCAGGCATATTGCTAGCTGTTTCATCTTATTTCAACCCATTTCCAATCATCTGTTCTGCCATGTGGCCATGGCCTGTGGATCACCTGTATTCCTTACATGCTTCTTCCTTGGCGGCTGGATAGAGTCTCTCTGACTCCACCCTCCTTCTTGTGCCTATCCAATTTCCCCACCTACCTATGGTGTCCACCATGGCCAAAACAGTTCCTTCATTTAAAGAATGATATATACAGCATACAGAAACACATTCCCACCTCATATATCTAATGAGTCCTCTAATCCCTACACATCTTCTCTGTCGTTTCTTTTCACTCCAGATAACCTGCCTTAATCAGCCAGACTATGTAGGAAAAAATGGAAGGAAGGGAGAAAGGGAGGAAAAGAAGAGAAAGAGGGGATGCAAGGTATCTGTCTGTCCCAGAAGTGAGAGGGGATGAGGGGATTAGCAACCTGAGACAAACTCCTGGATTAGATAGAAGTCAAAGTGTGATGACCCTTCATGACATCACTTCCTCTTGTACTAGTAACAAAAGTTCATCCAAATTTCACTGAGATTATTCCCAGGCCATTAGAAAAGCACTATGAAAATGAAGTAAGTCATATAATAAGAATAAGCATACCCAACTAGAGCAACCTTGGTGAAGGTTTTGTGATGAGACTATGGGTTGGAGAGATTATTGCCACACACTGGGGTTCGAAATCCGGAAGGAAAGAATGAACTAAGGGGAATGGAAGGCTTTTATAAGGAGAAGTATGGTGGCACCAATACTTCTCTGTTGCTCTAGTGGAGCTATGATAGGGAGGAAACCTTTAAGGCAGTAGTTGAGAAGAGGGATGGTAGAGGAGCCTTCCCAGTTCCTATCTTGATATGATGGGATTGCTCTGTGGTACCACCTTAATAGCTAGTTTGTCCTTATGACCATTTTCCTGAAGCACTAAAGGGTTTGCCCATGTGTAGAGTGGTAGAATAGAATAGATAGACAACAGTGGGTAAAGGGAATGATGTTACTTTTCAACACATTCAAGAAATATGAAGTTAGTAACACTAACTAGTAAAACTGAACTGAAGAAGAAAGGCAATTTTAAAGCCACTGCTGGGTCCTGCTCTGTGGCTGAACTGCTTTCTCTGTAATGAAGAAGATCTTCATGAATCCCTTTCTGATGACACTGTTCAAATCTAGACCATTAATGGGGTTGGTTGAGCTTTTTGTTTTATTAAAGTGAGCTAAATTTTTGGAGGCATACTATCCCCTATTTTACCACTATAATTAGCACAGAACAATCAATAAAATTGACTCATTATCTGCAATTTCAAAAGTGCAGAGAGACATAGAATCAGTAATGAACTGTGATCAAGATATGTAGCACTATTCCACCTCCCAAAGCAATCCCTCTTTGTGTTCCAACTAGTCCCCCTTCCAGACCCAGGCAACTCTGGTCTCTTCTAAATCTGCATCACAAACTAAGGCTCAAGAACTCTTTTCTGCTGGTATAATAACAACAATACCAACACCAGAATAGGGTGACTGTCCCTAATCTGAAAATTCTCAATATGCTCCCAACTCAAAAAAATAACGTGAGTGCCACTAGGGGGCCATTATTTGAAGCTCTTGGGGTTTTCAGATAAGGACTTCTCAGGTAAGGTCTACCAAACTCCAGAAATTTTCAAACTCTGAAACATGTTTGGTTTCTAAGAATTTTAGGTAAGTAACATTCCATCTACAATCTTAAGATTTTAGACCTAGTCTTATTTCTAATGCCAAGCTTGACTTGAACCTGGTAGATAAAAAAAACTGGAGCTTTGAGAAAAATTAGAAGAAGAAAAAAAGAATTGCCTGTGGTTATAATGTTATGAGTCTAGAGCCATTGAGAGATTCACGAGTCTGATCATGAAATAAAATTTAATAAAGAAGATGCTTTATTAAATAATAGCAAGGACCATGAATACAGGTCAGGTCTATTCCTAACACTCATATTCAGAATGTGGCACAAAATTAGTCAGGGACTTCTAAGAGCAGAACTCACAAGGCTATGTATTTTATGCCTTCATGCAACCAGAGGCAAGCACACATCTGATGTACTTCCTGCCTAAGTGTTATCAAGCATATGTGCTGTGCAATTGGGGCAACCAAACTTGCTTATGAGTTGAAAACACATGGCTCGTTACCTTACATAAACAACAGCACCCAGCATTTCAGGAAGAATTATCTGTCCTTGGGCAAGTTGGGCTTACAAATTAGAAGCAGTTTTGTTTTATAGATCTCTTAAGCACAGTAAGTTAAACTTAAAACATAACATTAGCCATCAAAATAAAGGGACACATAATGGCTTTATTTTAAGACTGTCTGATTCTTAGAGCTATTTTCTTATTTTAAATTACCTTATTTTTAAATGTGTGTGTATATATAGTGTTATGTGCATGGAGTTTTATGTACATGTGCATGAAGATAATGGAGGAGGCCAGTAGAGGGCATTGGCTACCCATGGAGTACTCTTAACCACTAAGCCATCTCTCCAGCTACCTAGATCTATTTTCTTAACTTTGTTCTGATTGTGCCTTCATAAGATCCAGACAGTAGGACAAAGTGAAAACATTCTAGAAAGCAAGGTACTAGAATCCTCTTATTTAAATAATAATGATAATAATAGGGAAAGAGAGAGGTTAATTTTACTAACAAATAAATAAAAACAATCATCAGATCTGAGATAAGACTATGATCCTACAATACCTTCTTTGTAAAAATGTGGAAAAGATAAAGTCTAGAACCCTTCTATTCTCTGTCACAGACATGTAGGTTTATAAAGCAAAATTTAGACAAACTAAGTACAGTAGCTGTTTTAATACCATGAGTGTCACCTTCCTAAAATTTCTAAGCAGAGGAAAGGATCTTCAATATGTGGCTTGTATTTCAGGTTGGAGTCTCCAACCCGATCTCTTGTGATGGAAGCCCCAAAAGGCGTGGAAATAAATGCAGAAGCAGGCAATATGGAAGCTACCTGCAGAAGTGAGCTGAGATTGGAGTCCAAGGATGGGGAGGTAAGGAGTAGGAAGGACAGAACTGGGAGTCCACTAGCCTGAGGGGCCAACATTTCCCCCAGGCTGCTTTGCACTGTGATTAATCTTACATAGTATCAACCCAAGTATACCACAAGACAGTTGAACAGCATGATTATAAGCCAAGCCCATACTACATAAAAGTTACCTGACTAGAATATGAATGCTGTTTTCAAGTTTCTCTCTCTCTGTCTCTCTCTTTCTCTCTTTCTCAATCTTGAAATAAAATTTAGTTTACTTATATAATTAAGTTGTATATGTACTCATATAGTTCTTTTATGTTGTATTCTTGGGTTCTCTTTGGGAATAGGAAGAAAGGTCTAAGCACCACCCTGACTCAGAACGAGCCAGAGTCTAACAAGGTCAGAAGAGATGACCAAAGACTATGGTGTTGTTGACTCTTCTTACCCTAACACAACCCCAATCATTGAACACAAATGACACTTGAAATTTTATAGACAAGTTAAGCTGAGTTCCCCTAGCAGCAAGAGAGTCTGATTTGACTGCAGATTAAAAAAGGTTTTTTAAGTATTCATAGATGAACTGTTTAAGACTGAAAATAAAATGGCAAGCTGACTTTTTAAGATAAAACACTACTCCACCTTGCATATCTACTTAGAGGGTACCTAGCTTGCTTGCATTTAAAGTGAGTATCTTTAAAAAAAAAGTTTGGTTTGGTTAGACATTTGATTTTTTGTTGTTGTTTTAAAAGAATCTTGACTGTTGGAGCCTCCATCATAACAACTGCCTCTTCAAATAGCCATGAACTGCAAGCCATGCTCATAAAAACAGAAACTGACTAATATAGGTTGCTCACAGCCACTCAAACTTGACTACTGGAGGAGATAGTTAAAATAAAAAACTGAATGACACCTCTCACTGCAGCTTATTTTTTCTTATATATCCATTATTTTTCAAAGTATTTTCTGTTGAATATTAGTGCCACCATTAGAAGAAAAAAAAAGCAAGAAAGCTCACTAATCTTTTAAAACATGGACAATACTATGTAGTCTACTGCCTTCTGTGAACTTCATATTGGCTATGACATGCAATGCCCTGTACTAACCAATGTAGTAATGTTTACTGTGTCATTTCCACATATGTTTGACCCTATGACACTATTCTTATTCTGCATATCATATTTTTGCAAAATGCTAACATCAACCAATAAGGTATAACTTTGCTAGGTTTTAAGTGTGTATGAGATTGGACACTGTCTTTTTTAAAAGATGTATTTATTTTATGTATGAGTGCTCTATCAACTATATGCCAGAAGTCATCCAATCCCACTATTGATGGTTGTGAGCCACCATGTGGTTGGTGGGAATTGAACTAAGGACCTCTGGAAGAAATACTTGTGAGTTTTAAATGGAATGGAATACTCAACTGTGAGTTTCAAGAACTTATATGGCAGCCTTTGACTGACTCTTTCTTTCCTATTTTCTCTCTCTAGATTAAGTTAGATGCTGCAAAAATCAAACTACCTAGACTGCCTCGTGGATCCTACACACCCACAGGAACGAGGCAGAAGGTCTTCGAGGTCTGCGTCTGTGCCAATGGGAGGTTATTCCTGTCCCAGGCAGGAACTGGTTCCACTTGTCAGATAAACACAAGTGTCTGCCTTTGAAGGACTATACGTAGTGGACAACTGTTGGCAGCATAAAGGCCCTTTTTGGCTTGAGACACTGGCTGCCAGCTATTTTTACTAGAACACAGAAAGCCTATCAAAGACCTTTTGTGTGTGTGTATGAGTGTGTGTATGAGTGTTTTGTGTGTGAGAGTGGATATAAATATATATAAATACATATAAATAAATATATATATCCTCTGTATAAAATGGGGTTTCAGTACAAAAGAAACCATGGGTGACCCTGTGACATCAGCCACTGTCATTTTTCCACCCTACCCCCACCACCTACATTACAGAATTTAAGCACTCATTTCCCAGGCAATTTCAAATCACACAGTAGATTGAGCACTTATATCCATCAATATTTTCAAGTAATCACCTAGCTTCTCTCTTAGAGTCATTAAAGGCAGTGATGGCGGGAATCTTTGGATCACTCTCAAGTGATGATATATTGGTAGAAAACATAAACATTTGACCAATCTTTGTAATCCAAATACCAGGTAAATTGTGGAGATGGAGGCCAGCCTAGGCTACATAGTAAAAGTGTCTTAAGAACATAGACATTTGGTTTCCCTTTCTTAGCTTCAGCCAAGCTGACCACATTCTTCTCTTCAAGATAAGGATAGGGTATACCTATGGAAATTAGCTACAAAAACTGAAAATGGTCACCCTGTCTTTGTAGACCAACATACTAGGAGTTGTGTGGCTCAATGAATGGGAGCAGGAAGATTGAATTCTGAAGGAATGTAAGCCACTCACCTAACTTGCACTTACTCTATTTCCTTTAAACTCACATATTCTTCCACAGTCAATGAGTAAGAGCTTTGAATCAGCATAGACGAGGATGTGATAGGCTAGAAGCTATCCAGTGCCCTGACAGGCAAAGAATACATGGGTAAGACATGGCATTTAAGGGAAACCTGCCTCTCAAGCTATTTTTTAGGTTCTCACTTCTCCCTTTATCCAACAGATGAACTCAAAATTATCAAATCAATCCGAATCCCAAAGAGTGAGCCCCAGATCCCAAGAGAAGTTATTTGAAGATGGAAATCTAATTAAGAGTATTATAGGGAAACTAATTGATTTTTATAAGTTTCTTGAAATGGGTGGGCCATTTAGAGACATGTCATACTTTCAAGGGCTTGCACACACCCTTTTACTTTGCTCTTGTATATTATGTCAGGGTATTCATATTCCTGAATTCACTGTTGTGTTTTTAGGAATCAAGACCCAAGACACTACACGCTGCCAGAATTACTCATGGCAAGTTAATATAAATGAAATTATGTGTCCTCATCAGAATCACTGTGTCCCCTAGCCTCAGCATTACCTATTCCCCATGTTTGGAAATAGTCTCTAATTCCCGCCATCAGCTACCTCTTATCACCCCACTTTCATTGTCATGCCCCAGGGTCACCCTGGCCAGCTCTTGTGTGCTGGGACAGGGGATTATACCATCTCTGTTCAAAGAGGGGGAAATGTGCCTATGCCTTAAGCCAATGCACTCAGCAAGGAGAAGCACATCCTATTTATCTTGTTACCTGTAGTTTATTTTGGGTGGTTGGAGGGAAATGGTTTAGTCGTGACTGGGCATTAGAAACTGGTAGACAAACCAAATGGCCTCCACATTTGGAATGGAGGTATAACTAACTGGCTTAGATCATCCTTGATGCTACTAGGTGACGCAGTGGCCCAACAATCTTGAATGAAGTTGTATTTGTAGGCCTGAGTGATATTTGTTTTTGTTTTTATTCTCCACAAGGTTCTAATTTTTCCTACTCCACAAACAGAAGAGTTTGTTATAGGAGACAAGAAAGAGGTTTGCTATTTCTGACATAACATGCAAGCAACAGACTGAGGTTTGCATGCATGGAATGTTCTCCTCAGTTGTTTGTTGACACCAAGCAGGGACTATCATAACTTGACTCATGACTTAGACTCCTGGTTTTCAGGTCAGGCCTGACTCCCCTCGCCTTCTCTGTATATCTTATGCAGAGGCACTGGTTGGATCCATCTTAGGCTTAGGGCAAGACCTTAAATTGTTCCACTTACAGCATAGAAATGTAAAAAGGGATCCTGTAAGAGGCCCCAGCTGACTGGACCACTTAGAGTTCCTTTTTTTTTCTGCCAGAATCTGCCTGTATCACACATGAGTATCATTTTCAAGTCATAAAAAGCTCTTCTTAGCTGTTAGAAGCACCTACCCCATTTCCTTCAGAGAAATAGTAACTCTGAAGTCCTTTGTGGCTAAAACTATAAAGAAGACAGGGTTGTGTTGAGGGAGTATTTTATTTTGTTTAATCAGGCAAACTGCCTTGGCATTTGACAATCTCACACCCATTATCTATGGATAAAAAGAAAAACACAAAGTTCCCTGAATCTCTTCTTATTCTTTTTTCAAATGTGACATAAAAGTCATATTCCTTGGGAATTTTATGACAATTTAAAAAATTACTATGGTCACACAGGCAAAGTTGAATTCTAGACCAAGCAAATCATACAAACACACCATAAAAATAATAGCAATTGGCCATGTAAATAAGAGACTTCTGGAAGAATATATGATACAAAATCCAAGTTAATTCTGGTTTTCAGTTAGGTTAAAGAATCACAGGTCATTAGGTAATACAAAGAATACAAATACATAAGAAGATTACGTATTTCAGTTCAGACAAGAAACTGGCAAAATGCATTTTTAGTTATCAATAAACGCCCCTTTTGCTCCTTAGCCCCAACCAATACTCTCCAACCAGAATATTTGTTCATAGTTATGAGAGAAGCTTTCACTAGAATTCTGGGGAGAGAGTCAGCATCTATATTAATGTCTGTCGACCCCCTACATTTTGAAAATGAGAGTCTTTCATATATATTATCTTCTAGACAATCACACCCCTGGCTCTATTAAGAATCTGGTGGAATAACAGGATTCAAATGATTCTTCAGCCCCCTAGAATTTCTGGTATGCTAATATTCTTCAGAAAACATTTTACAATTCAAAATGTAATCTCCAGATACATTTATTATTTAGTTCTGTTCAGTATGTCTGTTCTGCAAATCATGAGAGTTTCATTTGAAGGTACCATGTCAAGTAAGCATAGTGGGGCCATCTATGGTACCATAGATGTAGTGGTAGAAATTTGGTGTGTGGTTCCATAATTGTCATATGACTAAGGGATAGCACTCAAAGACTTGATCTGGTTTTTAGCTTCCTTCAGGTCATTCTCTCTCTATACAAATGGTATTGGGCATCCACAAACCATAGACCAAAGATTAGTTGAGATTTGACCCTATAGAAAGGGTCAATAAACTACAAATCGGAGACCAAGCCTGACTCCATAGCCACAGACATATATATGTCGTATATGAGCCATCTGTACAGTCACTCTATACGGCCACCATTGACGGCATGGCCAGCAAAACAGAATTATGATTATACAGCCCCTTATAGAAAACATTTGCTTATCCCGGAGCTATAGGTCACTTGTAGAATGTGTTAGACACAGTGGAAGAGAAGCAGATTTCTCAGGAACAAGGAGCAGCCTGTGTTTCCATGGAGGGCGTGGGAAAATGAAACATGACTGAGATTTTAAGAAGGACATAGCTAACAGAGAAGGCAGCTCTGAGGACTTGTGGAAACTGAGAAAGTGGGATGAAAAGAAGCTTGGGAATAAGAAAGCTGTGTTCCTCCTCCTCTTTTCAGCAGAGCTTTGATAGATGTCTCTCAAGGGAGCAATGCTTCTCAAGTAATCAATGCTTGACCAGATGTGAGCCAAGGAGAATGATCATAATCTTTTCCCTAAAAATATCTGAGTCCATCTATACCCACAAAGACTGCATCTTGCCATGTACCAGAGAGACTTCCACACCTAGGTCCTCTAGAGAATCTTTTTGAACTTAGATAAATCTCATTGCCCGTACTTTCAATGTAGCCACTGTTCCTACAGCCCCAGGTTAGACCGATGAACAATATGTTTATATATGTAGAAATAAACAGTAAAATGCTTTCTCTGAAGCCATTTCTAGAAGTGACCAGATGAATGGCAGTTTATTTTTGCTCTTCAGAATGTGGGTCTTTTATTTGCCCCTTTGAGGTGGTGGGAATATGAAAAAGGATGTGTTTCACATTCACATACCTCTGCTTCTATGTGGTAAGATCGGTTGTTTCTTTAGATCTGCCTCTTTTTCTGATAGTGGTGTTGTTCTCACTATTGTAAATTCAGTATCATCATAAATGAACCCTTGTGGGTGTGAGTATTTACCTTGGAGAGACAGGATACATTTCAATTAGAATGTCTACCATTTTTGGTCCTTAATCTACATCACTATAGAAAAGTCCTCTGCCTTCCACATGAATTCACCTGAAGGATCAAGGTGGTAGACCCAATGAGAGTATCCTGCTTTTATTTCTTTTAAACAAAAGATAGCATAATACTTGAACCAAAGGGTTGAACTGATCTATTTTTAAGTATCAGATCCTTTATTAAGGATCAATAAAAGATGAAAGTTATTTATGTAACTTGTAAATAAACCAGATCTCCCTCCTCATACCACACACCTTAGGAAGTATTCAGTACAAAGACAAGATGATAAAGAATAAGTTCCTTGGATGAGACATTTGCATGGTGCACCAGTAGCAGGCAGGTTAGGGGACAGTTCTAGTGAAAGAAACAACCTTAGAAAATAGGCCTTTCATCTCAAAGATAAAATGTCTCTCTTGCAGTTTTTCATCACGTTTTCCTTTGGAAGAAGTCTTCCCCAGTTCCTACATATTTCCATTAAGATAGTCGAAGTTTACTGCACCAGGATGTCAGATGTATCTCTTTCTCTGTGGTAACTGGAATTTTAAATTGTACAGTTGCCTCTGAATTTCTCATTCACAAAATCAAACCACTGATCAGTGATAAAGCGGCTGCAAGCCTGCAGCTCCAGACAGCACAATGCACCATGGGCATTAGCACTTCCTAAAGCAATGTGATTTCTTAAAAGCTTTCTCCATAATGGAGGCCTTGAAACTTGTCAAGGCATTTCTGAATGGCAAAGGGAAAATAATGACTCCTGGGAGGTCCTCTTTGGAATTATAGTTGGAGCACAAGTATAATTGTCCCCTCTGGGGACAACCACACTCACAGAGGTTATTTGGTCCCTCCCTCCCCCATTTTGCCTTTGTGGAAATGGACAGAGTAAGAAATCAGTGTCTTCTTTTGAGGAAGAGAGAATGCCATGAGCCTTTGATGCAATAGGGAGGGTTATGACACAACATAACATATTAATGATGCCATCAGACCCATCCATAACGAACTGAAATATATAGCAACAGCAACATAAACTGCTGCCCTTTACCTTAAACCTAGCAACAGGCAGCATTAGGACACACATGGAGGCTACAAATTAGAATATTTGTAATGAACACTTGCTATAGGCAAGAAGTAGCTTTTGAGTCCCAATCTACCTGTCCTACTAAAAAGCCAGAGTCCTCAGCCAAAAGCTTCATACAGCGGGTTTCCATCCTCACTGGCAAGTATGTGGCTTTTGCTTCCTCACTAAATACAGTGGACTTGAAGCTGCTGCCCTTGGTGGGAAAACAGAAAAGAAACCTTATGTTTAAGGTTTAAAAAAAAATCTACCCCACATATCCAGAGTGTCTTCAAAGCCTACTTTTATTTTTGGGTTCTGTCACTGGAAGCAGAGACAGCTCAGAATTTAGAAAGTAAGAAACTCCAAAGCAACCATTTAACTGAGAGGGCTAAAATTCATTGTCTGAGGACTGAAAGATGGCATTGGGCAACAGGGAGGACACAGGTGTTTAGTGTTCCCATTAACTTGACTCATGAGAGTCTAGACTCTTGAGGACCATAGCTAATTTGCTTTCAGAATGGGGGAGGGGGCTATAAAATTTCACCACACACACACACACACACAAAGCCATGTGCTAAAACTCATGCATAAAACAACAGATTTTCTCGGATCCAAAGCCTACCCTAACATATGAAAAGAACTAGACTTTACTTTCCAATTGTTATTAGAATTGTGTGTGAATATTCACTGAACTCTGCACTGTGCTAAATGTGTTATCTATACCATTTATTTCTTCCTCAGAACAGGGCTTTGGAGTTGAGCTCCCAACAAGGCTCCAGTTTACAGATATGAAACTTGGGAACTCAAGAGGCTAAGAAACTTATTTAAACTTAGTATCTATAAAATGACCAAGTCAGAGTATGAGTCTCATCCTCAGGCAGTTCAGTAACATTCAAGTCAGTTTTAAAGTTGGTGGGGAGTTCTCCACTTGTAGCTTTAGATTAGGCCTTCGAGAAAAAATGAGGCTACAGAACTTTCATATCTCAGTTTTCTGTAGTTTCTTATCAGGGTTGCATAGGACAGTAAAGTATGGATATGTGGAGTGGAGATATAGAAAGCTGACTGATTACAGAATCTAGAACAATGACAACCACAAAACAACCAACCGTTTTGTTATGGGTATGATCCTTGTTAAGTCAGACTCATTGAACTGATGACTGGAATATTTCTCAGTTGTGAGCCTCATATACAGTAAAAACTTAAATACTCAGTAATACATGAACAAGGCTGTGTTCCCTTCTCCTACACCTCCCTCCAAAAAATCTAATGTCTTATTTTATGTGAGATCTTTGACACAATTAGGCTTTCTTCTTTCCTTTTACTTCTAGCAAAATAAAGTCATCAAATAAATTGGGCCTCAATCTCTATCACTGAGAACAACCTAGGATTCAAGTAACCCTAAACATCCAATACCACCTGGAGTTAGCCACTTTGACTCTGTAATGGCTTAATCCCCAACCCTTATCAACTATCAGGGCCATATCCCTCCCAAGGTGCAGAATTCTTCCCACTAGAGCATTTAGGTCATCACCACCACTTCTCATGAGTTGGAAATGAGAGCCATTCTATACCTTAACCAGGGCACCTCTTTTGTATTAGTGTCCCACCCTCAAACATGAGGCTATACGCATTCCAAACAAAAAGCAGGAAGTAATATAAACTACAGCTTGTTATAACTGGGTAGATTTGAACATTGGCACCTTCTGAACACAGAATTGGAGTTTGGTTCATAGGAGTAAATAGACAAGATCTTTTATGAAAAACTTAGTCAAGGTCTGCCTGAACAGATTATATACTATTATGTCCTTGTGAAAGTCTTACTGTCATCCTGACCCTCACAGAGCTGAGAGATGATATAAGATGAGTTGTTTAGGCTTCTATGTGCATCCTTCTCATAACAGTGAAGGGTCTGGATACTCTTGCAGTCAGCCCCAGGACTGGAGCTCATTTAATTCTACATCTCATACAACCCTAGAAAGGGATTCACTAGAACTCCTAAAGACCCTCTGATTGGGTCAGTCAGGGATTTCCTTTCCAACAGTGACAGTTTTCAAATAGCAAATAGTGTATGGGCACCTTTGATGGATCTTATGTCACCAGTCTTGCAGGAGCCCTGGAAAAGGATTGGAAATTACAGCAAAGTCAAGGGAACTGTTGGGATACTTATACTAGAGTAACACAAAAGCTATTCCTGTTCAATACTTTCAAGTGGATATGAGATCAATTTTCACATCTCTCTTAGTCAGCATTTTCCCTCTCAGAGGCCACAAAGCCACAGAAACATACTGAAGGTGTCCATGCTTTAGACAGGAAAGTAGGACATACACGATGATGGGGCTGAATGCCCTTTGGAGAAGACTCATCTTAACAGAAAGCGTAAGGTCAGAGGAGCTGTCATATAAGTCAATTTGTTTGGCAATTATCAACTTTGGAAAAGGGACCTCATCTGAATTTTGCCTTTGTGTTATTTTAGGTTTTGTTTTGTTTGTTCTTGTTTTGTTTTTCCTCTGGGTTTGATGTGATTTGAGAAGAGTGATTTAGTTTTGTTTTAAATAACATCAATCCTTGCACACTCTATGCAAAAATTTTGTAAGCATTGCAATAATGCTATGAATTACAAGGAACTATTTTAACTTTATTACACTTTCTGTATAAAAACAAATTTGTATTTAATATTATTTCAACTGCAGTCTTGTAAAATATATTAATAAAAAATAATGATTGGTAAGAAGGAAAGTACCTTGTCCACTTCTTCAGGAAGCTCCTCTCTCATAGCTAATAAAATTTCAGATTAATCTCTCTTCTACATTGCTTTGATCAATGTTCTAACATATTAGCTAAGAAATTTTGGCTCTTGGGAAGTTATTCACTGGGCTGTCTTATAAAAACAGAGGTTAATTTAAGGTAAGCATGTTCTGCAATTTGAGAGTCATGATTTGGAACAGGTCAAGGGAAAAGCTACTGTTAATGAACCTCTGAGTCAACTTTAGAGTTTTTTTAGAAAGAAGTCATCATTCCATTTTCCAAGTCTTTGAAGAAGTCATTGCCTACTGATAAGACCCCTTCAATCAGCATCTCTTGTTAGACTGTTGAATCACATATTCAACCCTGGTCAAGTCAGTTTTTACCTTCTTTCAAAAAATAGACTGCCATACTCCTGCATGGAGCACAGCAAGAGCATGTAGCAGAATATCCTTGATCTCCTCTTCACACTCAATCTTTCATTTTTAGTATTTCATCCTTCTTTCCCTCCACAGTGACAAGTTGCTATACATCCCATTTATTATTCCGTCTACCTAGAATACCTCCCATTGAGCACCACCTGTCCCAGAATACCATGTTTCCCAATCTCATTTCTCTCAATGGTCCTCATTATTAACCCTTAATTTCATACTTTACCTCACAACAGTGCATTTTACTGAGCTCTTACCTATTTATCTATCTGAAACCTTAGAATATTTGCATTTAGAATTCAAATTTAAAAACTTGAACACATACCTAAATCAATTATCACAACTGTATTATAAGGGAGCTAATATCCTTCTCTACAAATATTTATCACATATTTTGCATGTCCTCAACATGACAAAGCAATTCCAATTTACAATTGTATTTTCATCAAAGGCTACCTCTCATTAAATTTACCTGCTGACTCCCAATAGTGCTGAAGGGATAGAATCCCCAAAACAAAGAGCTATATATAGTAAAAGTCTCATTGCAAAGCAGGATGCAATCGATGTCTAAAAATGGAGAGTTGTTTTGTTTTTAAGCAATTTAAATCAAAGAAAATTAAGATGCCAATTAAAAGGCGAAGAAAACAAAAAGTTTAATTTTAGTTTTAAAAGATAAAGAAGCACTCAAGAGGGAGAAATGAGGGCAAATAATGATAAATTTAATATTGGCCTCACTGGTTGATAGAAAGTTAGAGAGCATATGCAGATACCAAGAAGCTTTACACAAAAAGAGCTGCGTACCTTTTCTTCAAAATATAGATGATTTCTCAAAGTAGTAAATAGAATCAGCAACTGCTAGATCTTTTTGCCTCTTGACCCTGTCATGTAAGATTCTGTAAGGGAACACTCTCCTTGAGCCTAAGAGCCAAAATAAAGGGGTAAGAGTGGAGATCTGCACACAGAGTAAAAAACACATTTCAAAAGAAGCTGTGAGTAACTCACAGGAATTGGCATCTCCAGTTAAGGACAAGGACAAGTTAATTTTGTGTTTGCCAAGTTTTAATGACTTCTAACAATACTGAACATTTGGCAACAATTGAGAACCTATTTACTCCCCCCCCCCCCCCCCCGTTACTCTTCAATGGGAGGGGAACAAATGAGCTTTGGAGTCTCCTTGTCACAAACAATTAGGCATAATTACAAATACTTGTAAAATATCAAGATAATGTGTTATAATTTAAAATCTAATAATCTCTCAAAGTATAGTCCATTTGAGTAGAAGACAAACATTTGGAAGTAACTAAGTTTCAGATAGTAGTTACTAACCAAAGAAACATGTCATAATTCTAACTTGTCAGTCTTAATCTACTATGAGGTCATGTTAAAAATTGTATCTTAAAACATGGTCTGCAAAAAAATTACCAGTAACATCAGAATTTTAAAATTAATATTTAAAAGTAAACTATATTTTTAATGTCATTTGGGGAGAGATTCAGTTCAGCAATATGCCCCACTTCATTGATTATACATGATCAAGCAACTAAATGGACAATAAACATAAGTATTAAAACCATGAAAAATAAGAGTTAAATTAATAATATAATTGTGGGCGAAAACTATCATCACTCTATCATATACTGTCTACAAAGTTACAAAATATAAAACATAGATACACATATACATAAATACATATGTACATATGCACAAAGGCACCCATACATAAATGTTACACACACACCTTTACATGACAGCACAGTAACTTCTCTTTGACTTTCTGTGATTGACTCTGATATTCCAGATTAATTTTATAAAATACATATCGCCGCAAAAAACATCTGAATGAAAAGTACAGCTTATATCTCTCAAAATAGAAAGAGAAATAGATCATGCAATCAATCTCTAAAATTTAAAATGAACAACATTCTGTTAGTGAATCCAGGATTTGAGAAAGAAACCAGACCACTTAAAGAGAAATAAATTTTAACTACCACAAAATGTTAGATGAGGTGGTATAGATCTTTAATCGCAGCACCCAGGGTGCAGAGACAAGCAAATCTCTGATTTCCAGGCTAGACAACACTACATAATAAGCTGCTGTTTTAAAAATAAAAATCTAAGAACACACTACAGATTATATGGATGGAAAGTCTTCTGAGATATAAAAGGCTTTTAACGTGTCAGGAGAAAATGATAAAATGCATTCACCATAATATTCTAAAACCATCAATACAGGAACAAAATTAACAGTAAGGCAGAGAGAAGGTGTTCAATTAAAAAAAAAAACATCTGAAAAAGACTGGGCTGTGGTGGCACATGATTTTTAATCCTAGCACTTGAGAGGTAGAAGCAGAGGGAATTTCTGTGAGTTTGAGGTCAGTCTAATCTACACAGCGAATTCCAGGACAGCCAGACTATACAATGAGACCCTGTTTCAGGAAGAAAAAAAAAATGAAAGAGACAATACTGTCAACAAATCTTTAAAATATAAAAATAAACTTTAAAACCCATAGGAAAAATCAGAAAAAGTAGAAAACCTTGCAACATAGAACTTTAAAAATTCACCAAGCACTAATGGTCAGTGCTTGCTTCTCAAGCATCTGTGAAGCACTTTTCATGTTGAAAACCCCAAATGTGATATTGTTTTCTATATAAATGCATCATATACTAAGTGTAATGAGCATGTGTCCAGACATACATAAACTTTTGTGGCTTTATCTTATACTAAGATAATATGTACACAGGGACAAAATGTGCCTTTATCTTATACTAAGAAAAATACACAATTTTCAAATAAAGTAAAATAAAATGAAGAAATCAACCCTTAGCTGTAAAGAGAAAAATTGATAAAACTATTCTTGTTTTCCCTCAAGTTTATTTATTTACATACTTAACATTTGCCCATCAGGCATTTTGTTCCAAGAAATAAAATATAATACACACACACACATATATAGTTCAGGTATAATTAAAAAAAAACAAGTAGTAAAGATAAACAATAGATTCTAGACAAAACCTAACAGATTTTCAAAACTAGAAAACAACCATAATGAAGATAAAATTTCCAA
The DNA here is from genome assembly GCA_004025045.1 of Sigmodon hispidus. Taxonomy (NCBI): domain Eukaryota; kingdom Metazoa; phylum Chordata; class Mammalia; order Rodentia; family Cricetidae; genus Sigmodon; species Sigmodon hispidus. The sequence goes on from PVIH01003691.1 coordinate 100,523, forward strand.
AATGTGTGTGATAACTGTATTCATTAAAGTTGCAATGGACCATAATGATAGTAAAATAGCCAGATATGAAATAAAGGATACTGGGAAAATAGCTGGATTATAAGCACAAAGCAAGGGAAAATGTAAAGATCATGAGACCTATATTTGGAATACTGATCAACCATTTATTGGTTGAAGACAAAAGGCTTCAGGGTCCATCTTAAATTATCTCCAGTGGACCAGACTTGAAAACATTGCTTTTATCAGGTATTTATGGAGTCCTTATGCTCTTGCAAATAACATAAGCCCCTTGCTTTGGGATAACTCATAGCCTCATCTGCTGTGTGCACAAAGATCTAAAATTCACAGTTACAACACAACATGAAATATAAGACAGTCATTTCATCTACAGTCTGTGAGGAGAAACTAGCCTACTCAAGTATTCGTTTTGTTTTGGGAGTTTTGAGGATTTGGGGGGGTGTTTTTTTTTTTTAGAAGATACTTGCCTAATGATTCAGACTGGCTTCAAACTCACAGTTATACTCCAGCCACAGTTCTGCAAGTATTGTAATAAAAAGCATATGCTACCACATCCAAGCACCATATGTAATTCTCAAATTCCTCCTTCCTTCAGTCCACTGTCATGTACAGGAGAAGTTCTAAAATAAATAAATAGATAGATACATACATACATACATACATATATACATACATACATGGAGAAATGGTTTGACATTTGAAAGAATATGGTATTCTTTTAGAGGACCTGAGTTTAATTCCCAAAACCCAAGTTAGGTGGGAACTCCAGTTCCATGAATTCCAGTGCCTCTGGCTTTCTCCTGCACTGCACTTATGTATGCATATACTCACACACACGTAATTATAAATAGCTTTTAAATAATTAATATTAATTATTTAATAATTAAATAATATAAGTTTGAAAGTACTCATACATAATAATAATAAAACCCTCAAGATATTAATATATAAATGTATAAAAGAAATAAGAACATATAATTTATATAAGTGAAATATTTATCTCCTTCATTCAAAGACATTAGAAACTGTAACTGAATTAATGAATACTTTTCAAACAAAATAAGAATATGCCTCCACATTAAATATTTACTGTAAAGTCAGGCATAGCATAATGATATACATCTATAATCTCAAAATTTGGGAATTATAAAGAGAAGGGTCAGGAGTCCAAGACCATTTGGTTTACAGTGAGTTTAAGGATAGCCTGGGTTACAAGAGATTTATGTAAAAAAAGAAATGGTAGTTTTCACGTAGGATGCACTCTTGACTTTAGAAATATGAAAATGATTTTAAAGAACAATATATATATAAATTATTGAAAATGTAGTTAAATTTATTAGAAAGATGTGATGAAATATAGTTTTATTAATGTCTTATTGCTGTAACACAATACCCGACATAAGCAACATCTAGGGAGGGCTAACATTGGATCATACTTTAAAGGGACTAGAATATCCTGGCAAGAAAGTCATAGTGTGCACAGGTGATCACACTGTGTCTGCGGTCAGGAAGTAGTGAGTGATGATTGCTAGTGCTCAACTCACATCATCTTTTTGTTTGTTCATTTTTTTGTTCAGTATGGGAACCTATCCCAAGGAGTGATGCTGCTTACAGTAAGGTGAGTCTTCCCACACCAACTGACTCAGTCATGGTAATCCCTCACAGACTTTTAGAGAGGCTAACCTGATCCATACAGTCCCTCAACAGGGTGAACAGTCTGAATCCTGTCAAATTGACAATCAATATTAAGAATCCAGGAAGGTCATAGTCTCACAGAAAACTGATGTCTTAACCTTCCATTTTCTAACTATCAGATTGGTTAAATGTTAAATAATAGATTTACACTTTATTATTTAACACTGAGAAGAACCCAGTAAAGTACATATTCTTATGACATTTTAAAGAAATATTTCTCAACAAAATTAAGAAATGTGTGAAGGACAATCCTATAGCTGAGTGATAAAGTCACAGATAATTCCTTCCATGCTAGGAGATTCCCTACTTTTTCTGTCAAGATGGAGACAGATTCACTTCTGTGCACTGATGGCAGAAGGATAGGGACAGATGTGGCAGAAGGATGGAGAGAGATGCACATTTGTGCACTGACGGCAGAAGGATGGGGACAGATGTGGCAGAAGGATGGAGAGAGATGCACATCTGTGCACTGATGGCAGAAGGATGGGGACAGATGTGGCAGAAGGATGGAGAGAGATGCACATCTGTGCACTGACAGCAGAAGGCACTGGTGTGTTCCGTCAGAAGTCTCTCGTCCAGCAAACCAATTTTCAAAATTCACCCTGCTAGCAATATTTAAGTAGTAAAGGGTGGTTCTCAAAGCCTGGTGTACAACAGTAGAATTCAGAGATGAAAAAATTTCACACTGCTACAGGACCATTGAAGGAGACATTAACTAGACAATGGTGTTTCAAGTTCATGGACTGTCAAGTAGACATTTCAAAGGTTTGCAGGATTTTTATCTCAATATGGCAAAATGTGTTAAAGTCATGTATATCCAAGAGTCAAGATTTCTACAGAAACTTAAAGATAAGCAAACTAACTTATTTGAGTGACAATTCTGGGGGTATTTTTATCATTCTTATATTCATAGTACCTGTGAAACAAAACTTATCTAAAGTACAACTAGAATCTGCTCTTTCTATAACACAAAGTCAATATGTTTTATAGCACAAATAATCTATAAGAAACAAAATTTAAAGACCAAAAATTACTTGTTGTATTTTGATTAAAAAAATATAGTCTACAATTTGCCTTTTATCTAAGCAATTAGAGTAATAGGTACATAAATCTTGTCACATCCAATCATTGGAAGATAAGTTAAAATAATTTTGGAGCCACAAAACATGTCACATATATAAAACAAGTTTAAGAGACCTGAGGTGGGGAAAAATTTACTTTAAAGCTAGGTTCTTATGTCTTGGTTGTCAGTACCACAACAAAAAACCCCACAAAATATGTTGTTTACAAATAACAAAACTTTCTTTCTCACAAGTCTGGAGTCTGAGCTCAGAATTCCAACATGGTTCTAGTGAGGGCATTCCTCCAGGTTTCAAACTACCAACTTCTTATATCCTCACACAAAGAAAGTACACAAGAGATTCCCCTTGGGATACCTTTTAATAAAAATAAAAATATGCATCTAACTGATGAGGTGCTGCCTTGGTATCTGATCACCTCTCAAAGGCTCTCTCTGCCTTCTAATTTTATTACATTAAGAGTCACAATATCAACTTGTGAATTTTGAAGAATACATTGAGTATATTGTAAATGTCAAAAATATGTATTATAAAGATGATTAAAATAATTTAAAAGCATTAAAATTATAAAAGCATAACTATTTTTTTTTCTTCAGCTCTCTTGAGAATAACCATTAATTCTGAACAGTGGAAAAAACAAAGATGATTTCTAAGTCGACCTTTAAAATATTTCAGCATCAGTTTATTTACTCAAATCTACCAGTGGTAAAGTTTGAAAAGATTTCTGAGTACAGAGAATAACACAAATTTTAGGCTGCCTCTTCCTCCATCCTATGAAAGAATGAGACATTTGAAACTGTTCTAGTTGATGGTTGCAAAGGTCTCCCACAGAGCTGTTATTTAAGGACAAGTAGCACAGGGGAGTTCTGTTTTTTGCTCAAGGTTGATGTCCTAGGCTTTCCTTCTTCAAAATAACACAAGAGGAACCAAGGGAACTTTTGATCACAATTTGAAATGGATATCTGTCCATTCATTGTGACAAAGTCTTGTAGAGCTTCTGACCACAATCTCACTTTCACTAGAGTAACATCTTTCCTCCAGCCTCAAAATTTCAGGTTGGTTGGTTGGTTGGTGGATTTTGCTAAATTGGATTTTAAACACACAGACACACACACACACACACACACACAAATACTATATTTGTATGCAGTTGCATGAGAACATGTATATGTATTATAGGCCAGAGGTGAGCATTGGGTATCTTCCTCATTTGCCACCTTATTTACTGAGCCAGGATCTCTCACTAAGCCTGAAGCCTATAAATTTGGGTGGTCTTCCTTATTAGTTTGCTCAAGGGATAACCTGTCTCCCAGCTACCACCTCACCTGTCCAACTTTTATGTGAGTGCTGGGAATCCAAACATCAGCCCTCACACACTCACCTCCTGGGCCCTGACTGTATATTTTCTAACTTTACAGAGTTTTAGAGAGGTGTGGTACACCTTAAACCATCCTTGCATGATGTTCAGACATCATAACTCATTTCCCTCACCTCCATAATACTGAAGTTTATTATTTCTCTTCCAACAGCTGACTAAACATCCACCTCTCTCTCTCTCTCTCTATATATATATATATATATATATATATATATATATATATGCATATATATGTGTGTGTGTGTTTCACCTCAACAAGGTCTACAACAATAGACATGGTAACATGGAAAGGGAAAAGTTCAGGGCCTAAACAAAGAACTGCAGAAAACAGGAATGCTGAAAGTTGACAAATGGTCTTCCTTAGGGAAGAATTCCCCATTAAATTATCCAGTAATAAGTGGTCAACCCTGAGATATACATAAAAGTAACATATAGACTGAGCAGATTGTAAATTCTTAGGAATAGTCTCTTTAGGTCTCTTCGTGTTAACATTTTCTGTCTTTCTCTTGTCTCTATCTCTGTCTCTCTGTGTCTTCCCCCCCCATACACACACATATACAACAACAAAAGAAAATAAGCAATGAATTTGAGAGTGAGCAAAGTGGTTGCATAGAAGGAGTTGAAGGGGGAAAGTATAGTGGTAATGATAAAATTATCATATCAAAAGATATAATAAAAACACTAAGCAGAAAAATAAACACAAGTTTCTCACACATATAAAAAAGTTCTATATGATGGACAATCCAACAAGGATCTTTTCCCACAAGCAATGATGAACCCTTCCCCAGTTCTATAGACTAATAATAATAATAATAATCTCTATTATTTAAAAATTAAATAACTAATAAAGACTGAGCATGTAAAAAGAGAAGTTTTATTACTGTATGGGTTTTTTTGTTATCTATTCTGAATGTTTTGCCTTTTTATATGATGTTTGATATTTGTTTTCAGAAAACCATAAAAAAATTTTTAAAAAAAGACTGAGCACCCCAATCCAAAAATCTTAACTACTCTAAAATCTGAGACTGCTTTATACAAATGATAATGTATGTGGAAAGTCCTATGCTATGAATTTATGATTAATACAAAGAATCATTAAAATATTCTATCAAATCACCATAATATCAAGTAAATAAATTCTAAATTTTTAATTTCAAAACATTTGAGGTTCTAAGAATTCCAAAGAAGATATATTCAACCTACATACTTTACTATGGCACACCAGCTTCCCTTCAGTTCTCCAACAGAGTAGGTATTCTCCAGCCAGATGTCTTTCAGGGAAAAGCTTAGTATGAGTGGAGAGTACAGACATGGAAATGCATTCTAATTTTAGGAGGACATGTGTATGTGCTACACTAGTCTCTGTATGAGTCCTGCTTTTTCCCCTCTTCCTTTACTGTTGTGGAATATTTGAGACTGAGTACTTTCAGAAAGAATAGTATGCAACCCACAGTTTGTAGATTAAGGCCTCACCTGTTTGGCCAGGGAAGGGTACTCAGTTGTACCATATTCAGACATTTTGATAGAATGCATGTGGGAGATAGGATCTCATGGTGAGATGGTCAGAGCTTGTCTTCCTTTTTACTAAAATTCTAATTAAAGGATTATGTTAATTCCTTCTGGACAGGTACATATCAGAGCCCCCAATGTCTTTAAGAGGTACTTTGCCAAAAAGTGTACCTCTTAAAGTGTACCTCTCTCTTGACACGTGAGAAATTCCATACCATCAATTCTTTGCTACATGCCAGAAGTTATTATAAGCAATAATAAAATTACCTGTAGGGTATGTGTACAGGGTTGTTGTAGAAAGTTTCCCAGCCCATTTAGGCGTGGAGGTTCATACCTGGCCCGTAGCAGCTTTTGTCCCCCCAAAGAAATGAATCAGAAACTTATATTAACTTCATACTGTTTGGTGCATGTCTCATGCACATTACTAGCTAGCTCTTTCATATTAATTCAACCCATTTCTATTAATCTACTTGCCACGTGTCCCAGCCCGTGCCTCACCTGGATTCCTTACATGATTCTTCTTCAGGGGTGGGATGAAGACTGACTAACTTCACCCTTCTCCTACCTGCCTGTCCTCTGATCCTCCACCCATTTCTATGGTGCTCCACATAGGCCAGACCAGTTACTTTATTTACATCATACAGAGGACATTTCCACCACACAGGGTACATATAAAACACAAATTATTTTGTTTAGATTTGGATTTTATCTACCAGATATCCATAGTGTATATAAAAATATTCAAAATATTTTTTAAAATAATTATGTCTAAAATATGTGTGGTCCTAAAATTATTTTGAGGAGTACCGCTCAGCCTGTACTGACTTAAATCTTCACATATTAGTGACTTGGAAAGCACAAACAAATCATACCAACCCACCGGCTATGGAGACAGGATATATCCTCAAAGAGGATGCTGCTACAACTGACCTCAGCCATGTAAGTTTCTAATACTCTCATTACCCTACCTTGGCTTGTTTATTTTATCCTGCACTAAAAGATTCAAATCTCCAATTTAATTTTTGCCCTTCCACCCAAATGACACTTCATTTTATAAGCCCATCACTGTTAAAAATTCTCTCTTGGTACTTCTTAGGTCTGAATCCCACATGTGTTATGCTTTGTTAGTGGCCTGTCAAGCTCCATTTCCTTCCAGGAAGTCTCCAGCCCACCCCACAATATCCATATAACTCAGAAAAGCACAGAGGACCATTCATTAATAATTGCTCAATGAAATGAAGGCAGTTAGAGTCGCTTGTGCTTTATTTTCCATTTTGATGATTTCACAGCACCCTAGACAGATCTCTGACATGGTTTATAATTTGCATGGCTGATTTCCCTTCTTCTGACAGATCTATCATGACTCTGACAGACTCTAACATGATTCTGTTATAAAAACATTTTATTAGACAAACAGAAAAGGCCCACTCTCCAATGCCCTTGGTAACCATGGTAAGTTCTTTACACTAACCTAGTTTAAAACCTCTATTCTTCTTTAATGACCTCTTATCTCAGGGCCCCTATGATAATCTTCCCTGCTCTTTATTGTCCATCATTTTTTGAAAAATAAGTATTCTGAACACAAGGAAAGTGGTTATCTTATTTATACTTTTTTATTGCTTCTCTCAAACTGAATTTTCACATTCCCAAATAACTTTTCCAAATTATCTTATTTAATTGCCCAGTGAATACATAATTGAAATAAGATGTCTATATTGCATTGAGAACTTGGAAATTGAACCAGAAAGAAACTCAAAAAGGATCCAAGCAGATATGTGTGGAAAGGGTAGAAACAGATCTGGAGTCTGCTCAGTGTGTCTTCACATGGCAGGGCCACCAAGGAAGGACTGATGTTCCTTCAAAAGCTGGTCATGCGGCACAGGGGGAATAAAAAGGACAATCTAGTTTCCGGTATGGTCAAGTTGATTGTGTGGCGATGTCCAGGACCTTGGTGACTTTTCCCTGTAAAAGAAATTCCCTGTCATGTGAATGATCTTCATTGGCTCTCATGGTCTGTGTCTGGATTTTAAGAGTGTGTTTCAGGGGAGTGAATGTTGTGCCCAAGGATATCAAATCCCCCAGAGCTGTAGTTACAGGGCCTTGTGAGCCAATTGATATGAGCACTGAGATCTGTATTTGGAACCTTGGGAAGAGCAAAACATGCTCTTTATTAAAAAAAAAAAAATTACAATATGACCACTGCATGATACTGTTAAGGCAAAAGGGCTTTTTGGTGTTTGGTTGTTTGGTGTTTTATTTGGTTTGTTAGTTGCTTGGTTTGAGTTTTTGTTGTTGTTGGTGGGTTATGGTTTTGTTTTGTCTGTGTCTTTGTTTCTGTAGATATAAATGTAGATATAAAGGAGACAAATAGCCACAGGCATCTGGAAGAGTCCAGAGCAGAGAAAGAGAGTAGACTGAACATGGCCAGCAGACTGGACATGAGAGAAGCACGGGGGGGGGGGGGGGGTGAGGTTGGGTACATAACTGAAGTATCAAGGTTATAAAGAGAACCAGCCAGTAGCTGGGAGAAGGGAAGCTCATGAACTGGGAGAGGTCAGGTAGGGAAAAAGGTGAACAGAGATAGGATGGACTTTAAAACAGCAACAAGTAATACTGAAGAATTCTGGAGGTCAGCAAGCCCTTTGGTATGCTAATAGGCACCACAGACAGCCATTTGTCCCTTCTGCCTTTGGAATTATGAGGAAAATAAGTTTTCTTTTTTTAACATTTGATTTATACCACATTATATTTTTTAAAGATTTATTTACTTATTATGTATGCAATGTTCTGCCTGCATGTGTGCCTACATGCCAGAAGAGAGCACCAGACCTCATTATAGATGGTTGTAAACCACCATGTGGTTTCTGGGAATCGAACTCAGGACCTTGGGAAGAGCAGCCAGTACTCTTAACCTCTGAACCATTTCTCCAGCCCCCTGAAAATGAGTTTTCTTTAGACTTGAAACTCTAAACATCTGCTCTGTCTTTCGAGCACCACATCCTATGGTCCTGCATAGTGTTCTGGGAAATAGTTAATGTCGGAGTTGCTGGTACTGGTCTAACACTACACACACACACACAGAAGGAGGGGCCCAGGGGCACAGCTATGATACTACATGGCTACACTTATATAAAATGTCCAAAAAGGGGTAATACAGAGGTTTGATGTTAGAGGCTATTTGGAACTAGGTGTGAGAATAGGGGTCATTACCTGTCAGCAGGCACAAGAGAGGCAAATTTTCTAACAATAGACTACAGTAGTCATTTTATAACTATGTAAATTAACTTAAAATTTTACTGACTTATATACTTACAATGGATAAATTTTATGGAGCATAAAGTTATACATCAATAAAGCTGTAAGTGAAGAACAGACAAAAGATGAGAGAGGAGGGGGCGGAGAGATAAGCTAAAATATGTTATTAAAGCTGAATGGTAAGGGTAAGAGTTTACTATTCCTTTTACTTTCATGTATTTAATTTTTTTATAGTAAAAATTAAATTTTTAAAAAAGCTACTATGTTAAATCGTGGTCAGACCAGTCCATTCTGTTTAACTATTTAGCTATTTAACTAGTATGTTAAGAGTACTGGTGATGCTCCTATATATTTTGAAATAATAATTTAAAAAATACAATTAGGCATGGCCTCTAAGGGGTTTATATATGGGAAGCAGCAATGTGCATGTGGAAACAAGACTGTTTCCAGTTAACACAAAGGGGCTGCAACAGAATTAAAGCCTCCCCTGAAGAGATAAGGTCTGAGCTTAGATTTGATGAGGAAAACTCAGACACACAGAGCTGTAGGAGAGTGTTCTAACAGAGCAAACAAAGTTCTGGAAGACGGACATCATCCGATGTGTTACTTGGGAAGACAGAACAGTCACTCGCTTGCTCATTTTCATTTTCTCCTGTGAGATAGACATCTGCAGCACAATGACTTTCTGTCCACCTGCCGGGAGGCTGTGAGTATTAATCTGTCCTCTAGAAGAGGACGACCTTTTGGTTGCTAAGGAGAGCTTCTATAATTGGCCATTCCAAACTTGTTGAAGGATGGAAGGGGAGCAGGAAGAGCCCAGGAGGCCAGCCAGAAGGAACCGAAGGGAGACCATTTGAGATTAAACAGGAGACAGATGTCAGAGGTACTAGTCCTTGACATTTAACACTACACCATGCCAGAGACCAAAATACCAAAATATAGGTAGAATATACCATGGATGTGGAGGAAGGCTAGACTCCACAAACCAGAATCTTCCCCTTCAGGGGAAGTTTAATGAGGTATTGCAAAGTTTTTCTCAAGACAATGCAATAAGATTATACCTTGACAACCTTCTAATCTGAACACACATCAAAATTAAACATAAAGTGGGGAAAACATAAAAATATGTATAATTATCTTTAGAACATGCTATACTTACTGTAAAGCAGAAACTCATAGAAATGGATGGTTAGCAAGGCTAAACCTATGGGGCCTCTGAACCCCAAGATCCAATTAAGCTGAGGTTGCTGGAGGGTAGGAACATAGTGGGCTCCATGCTAAGCAGACAACAATGGGGAGGCAAGGAACAGCTGTGACCAACTCTCCATTCAGAGGGTAAATCTGAGCCACACTGACAAAGCTGAGCACCTGGAAGGAGGTGGGGCTGTCCTGAGATCCCTTTGGGGAGGAGGCTCAGCTCAAAATGGAAGACCTTAGGTGCTCTTCAGAGATTCTAAAGCAACCATTAGAGACAGAAGATGAACAAAGCAAGCATCTCAAACTGATGGGTAAGGACTCAAACATGAAGAAAAATAATACTAAATAATCAATAGTTCTAGATCTTAGAAATGCAATCCATTGTAGAAGAAAAATCAGGAAGAGTTCAAAATTAATTATTACAGGATCATTGTCTTAGTTACTTTTCTATTGCTGTGACAGAACACCATGACCAATGCAGCTTATAAAAGAGAGCATTTAATTTGAGGCTTATGGTTCTAGAGTATTAGAGTACATGAGCATTATGGTGCAGAGCATGGCAGCAGCAGGCAGGCAGACAGGCTGGTGCTAGAACAGTAGCTGAGAGCTCACATCATCATCTACAAGCAGGAGTGTAAGGAGCATGCAAACAGCTGACAGCTGGAGGAAGCAAAAACATATTGTGGAAGACTGATAAAGGTGAGAGTGTGAGGTAATGCGTGTGCCAGTGTGAAATATAGATAAGCCTAACAGGCTATTATTGCTATATAAGCCAGTACCACAGAATCAGAGTCAGAGCTTGAGATGCCAGACGCCTGGGCAGACCCAAGACTCTCCTCTGCTGACCCAAGAAGAAGAAGCCACCCTGGTGTGACACCTCTGGACTGGATCTCATCCTTGACACAGACAAGATGAGACCTTGGCAGAATCCAGAGGAACACAGGTCGTGAGCCACCAGACTTGTACCGGACAGGTACCTGCTCCTGGCTGCAGGCCCAAGTCAGCCCTATATCCACTTGAGTGTGTTACATTTGCTTGAGTGTTGCAAGGAACAAGTTGCCTTACGAGTGATTATTCCCTCCTGAGATAATTTCCAGTAAGGGAGACAAGGAGGCAGAGAGAGAGCTCACTAGGAATGGTATGTGCTTTTGAAACCTCAAAGCCCAACCCCAAAGACACCTTTTCCTATAAGGTCATACTTCCTAATCCTTCCCAAACTTTCCCCACCAAATGGGAATCAAATATCCAAACACATAAGCTTGCAGAGGCCATTCAAATCACCACAACCATCAAAGGAAAAAGGAAAACACGATGCCAGCTAACCTGGCATACTCAATGGTGAACAAGAGACTCTGAATGTAAGACAGAAAGTGAAAACCAACATAGGATGTTATTTAGCCCTCCCCACACATGTGATGTGGCAAACATAAGCCCATGCCCATACAAGTATATACACTATACACATCAAACACACACACACACAAATACACACACCCATATCAAATACATACACACATCAAATATATACACACACACACAAATGGAAAATGTGAAATAAGTTCTTTCCACTCTCCAAACACATACCTACATGTGTATCTTTACTATGTTTGCCTAATTAATATACAGTATGTGTGAAAATATCAGGAAAATCTTTAGTAACCCCAGCTCTAGTTTAATACCTAAAGTTCAGGGCATGCCCATACTTCAGCCCCAGTTCTGATGCACTATTTAAGGTAGATAACTCATTTGTACTTTGGGTCCCTCTCCAGTTTTCCCCTGAGGTTAGAGGGTATGCCCACACTTCAGCGCTTGCTCTATTTGCCATCTATGGTAAAAGAACTCATCCATTCATCCCCAATCTAGCTTGTTATTTGAAGCTTGAGAATATACCCTAGCTGTGGTTTGCCATTTCCACTAGAGACGTTACCCACACACAGAGCCATGGTTAATGGAGAAATACTAAAAGCTGTTCCACTAAGAGCAGGAACAGGATGAGGGTCCCCATTCTCCCCACTCTCATTAAATATAGTGTTGACATTGATGGGATACAAAAATGAAAGGAAGAAAATCTAAGAGCCTTTTCTGCAGGTGACATAATGGGATACATGAGCCACCTCAAAGACTCCACAAAGAAATGCTGGCAATTGATAAACATTTTCAGCAAAGTGCTAGGTCACCAAATTAACATATATGGCTCATTAGCCTTCCTATAACTGACAACCAACAAATTAAAAATGAAATCAGGAAAATAAACTTATTTACAATAATCTCATTATTTTTAAAAAAGGAAAGTTCCCCCAAATACCTTGCAATAAACTCAGAATACTGGGAAAATTGAAGATAACAATATTTAAAATTTGGGAAAACCACCATGTACATAGATTATAGTAAAAATGGCCATACTGCCAAAAATTAATCTGTAATTTTGATACAACTGAAGTTAAAATGCCAACTTGGTTCTTTACAAAAATGAGAAGAAAAAATACTTAAAATTTACTTAGAAGTAGAAAATATATCTGATAATCAAAGCAATCCTGATTAATAAAAACACCACTAGGGGCTTCATAACCTCATTACAAGTTATATTATAGAGCCGCAACCGAGCATAATATCGGAACAAAAACAGACACATAGTAAGTGGAATAGAATAGATAAGTCCATACAACTATAACCATTTGATTTTTGACAAAGCAAAAAAAATAAATAAATAAAGATTGGAAAGATCAGGGGAAACTGGATATGTCCAAGTAAAAAATAAATTGATTTATCTCTCACACAAAAATCAACGCTAATGGATCAGAAACTTCAATGTTATATAGAAAATTTTGAAACATCTAGGAGATAAAGTGTGTAGGTGGTAAACATGACTAAAATTCAACTATATACAAGTACTAAACTGTCAAACAGAAAAAAGGTTTAAAACATTTGTGAATAAAAAAGCACAGTTGCTAAAATAAAACAGGAGTTAAAGGTAAGTCTTATAGATAAAAATAAAATCAATGAATCAAAAAATGTTCAAATTTCCACTACAAGACAACATTCAAAGGTAAATAATTTTTAAAGTACTGAGAAGTTAAAATTCATCGTTACTAGTATATGCCTTATTGAAGGGCCATAAAAATGGAAAAAGAGATATTGGTGATAGACTATTGGGAAAGATACACACCATGCTGGCTGGTCTTACGTCAACTTCACACAAGCTAGAGTCATCTGAGAAGAAGGAACCCCTGACTGAGAAAATGTCATCATAAGATCAAGCCACAGGCAGGCCTGTAGGGTATTTTAATTAGTGAGTAATGTAGCAGGACCCACCCCTTTGTGGGTGACGTCTTTTCTGGGCTAGTTGGTAGTCCTGTGCTCTATAAGAAAGCAGGCTGAGCAGCCAGAAGCAAGCAGATAAACAGCACTCATGCAGGGCCTCTGCATCAGCTCCTGCCTCCAGGGTCCTGCCCTGTGTGGATTGCTGCTTTATCTGTGAACTGTGAAATGGAAGCTTAGGTGAAGAAACCCTTTTCTCCCCAGGTTGATTCTGGCCATGATGTTTCATCATACAAGAAGTAGCCCTAACTGAGATACACACTCAAGTGCTTCTAAAGTATAAGTTCTCAGTCTGATCATGCATGAAACAAGATAAAGAAAAATCAGTTCATTCATGTAAAATCTGGAAATAAAACTGAAGACATCATGGATCCAGAGAAAATGTTAAAGGTTTTGAGCATGAATTTGGAAGAAGTTGTTATCAAGAAGACAGGTAAAGCTTGGTAGCTTATGCCCTTTAAGGTGCCAGTGGGAATAAAATTATGATTATAAAATTAATTCTACCTTTAAACTATCATTAGAAACTAGGCAGGAGAGAGATAACACAAAGGCTTCTGTATATAATGCCTGGGAGCATGAGACTTTCTCTAGATCTCTGAATTAACTATTTCATAAAGAATGCATTAAATGACAGTGACATTGCACAGAGGAAATAAGCCAAGAAATTACTGAAGCAGGTAGAGAGCACATGAGATGAGTAAAATAAAAGTAAACAGTGTGTTTATATACATTTGACGTGCATAACAGCAAGCATCCCAGCTACAGATGACTAAAGGAGATAGATGGACATTTCCCCAAACAGCACATATAACTGGTTAATCATGTTTAAGAAAATACTGTCATCTCCCATGAAGAAAATGCAAACCAGACACATAAAGAGAAAGTTCTTTATGTTCTGGAAGGTGACTAAAATCAAAGTCACAAAGCCAGGCGAGGTGGAATTGCCTGTAATCCCAGCACTAAGGAGGCAATGTGTTCACCATGTCTAAATGTACTGCCAAATACCTTAAATAAAGATTGACTACGATTACAATTAAAAATCAAGACTGAATTAGATACAGTGACACATACTTGTAATTCCAGCTCTCAGGAGACAGGAAAATGCTGAGTTCAAGGCCAGTCTGGACTATAGAAAGAAACTCAATCTCAAAACAAAATACTAACTTAAATTATTAATTAAATTTTTCTAAAACAAAAGCATGCTTATCATAAGAGGTATATCTTAAATGTGAAGGTAAGAAAATTACAAAGTGAAAAGACAAAAAGTTATTCCATGTACAGTGCTTCAAAATAGAAATAATATCACATTCAAATCAGACAAAACCCATCTAAGACAGAAAACACAATTTTACTAACAGTGTATTTCTATTGCCAAATGTGTCAACACAGATAAAAGGAATTAGTTTATATTTTCCCTAATTTGTGTTTAAAAATCTGTAAAGCTGAAAATAATCATGTCAGAACTGAAGAATGGTTGGACATCCATTAAGAGATATCAAAATATCCTCAGAAATGGAAATAACTAATAAGATTTTAAAAGTCAACAAGGACACAGAAATTTGAACATCACCAGTAATAAACTTAATAAATTTAACACTAATAAAATATTTTTCACAGAATATACTTTACTTTCTTTTCTAATTTAGATGAGACAATGTTTGGGGGGGTCATATAACCAGAGTAAAAAAATTAACTTTTATATACACACATTCATAATGACTATAGTGCAAAGATCCCTATACTTTCTACTAATTGAATATATATGTGTATATATATATATGTGAGTATATATATGTATATATATAAATCTAGAAGAGATTATTACTTCAACCAACAGGAAGAGAACTTCTAACTGTATTAAGGATGTCAGCTCTGCTTGGTCCCCACTCTTGACACAGCCTACTTAATTGCCATCTGCCTGCCCTTCTGTTGATTCAACTAGACCACCTGCCGATTCAGTTTTCTGGACCTTATCTTGTCCTTCAGTTCGCCTTACTCCTATAGCTCATCTCTCACCCTTCAGCCTAATTATGAGCAGTAGTCAATAGGCAGGACCATTTTTTCCAGCAAAATTTTCAGTTCAGTATGGTTGGTATTGTACCAATTATACAGATCCTATTTACATTTTCATCTGCTTTTCGGCTTCTTGAGATTTCTGAATCCTTTTGAGCACAATCATGAAAATCTGAGTGCATTTAAAAGCACTCTCTGCTCTTCCAGAAGACCCAGGTTCAATTCCCAGCAACTACAAGGAAGCTGATAATTCCAATTCCAGGAGACCCAATGCTCTCTTCTGGCTTCCATGAACACCAAGCATGCACATGCTGTACATACAAAACGCCCAAATGTATCTTTTTAGGTGTATAGAAGAAGAAGATGAAGAAAAAGAAGAGGAAGAGGAGGAGGAGAAACAGGAAGAAAGAAAAGAATAATTTAAAAAACAAGTAAAAAAATAATAAATGAAGAATAAAGTAAAAAAAATAAGGAAGCTTTAAAAGTCAGAGAAAGTGAAAGGGAGAGGGAAAGCAGATATGGAGAGGCAGAATGAAAGAACAAATTTAAAACAAAAATGGAGTGGGGGGTTGAAAACCAAAGGGTTGAGAGAGAAAATGAGGTGGAGATTAGACTTTGAGAAAAGAAAAAAAGGGGGACACAGGACGGTAGAAAGTAAACAATGAAAGAAGCGAGGGGAGGGGGAGGAGGGGAAGGGAAGGGATAGTAAATTAGCTTCATCTCCATCATCCAGGGATGTTTGCTGCTTGTGAAGTACGATCCAGAGCTTCTTCCTGACACTTACAGTATACAGTGTTTGCTTCCCATCCACTTTTCCAGGCTCTTTTCTCACTATTCCAGCACATGTCAGCGATGTCCTCAGGACACACACTTACCTTCTCTCCTTTATATTATGTCCTCAAAGCTTAATGCTTTTCCCTAAAACCTTTTCCTCTTGACATGTTAGCCATTTCAGTATAAAGTCCAAACACAGAGACTCTAAAAAGTCTTTTGAGATGTCCTGAATCATCATTATGCCCCATCTATGTTTTGTATATTTCCACCACTCTGAGGATTTTGTGACCAGTTTGAGCCTCCTTCTACAGAAGTCCTAAGTGTTTGATCCATACAAGCTAACCAATGTATGTTGGTTGCATTCATTTGCATTTACAATTAGAGCTGATAAGACATTGACATCGAAATAAAAGGCCCCAAAATTATTGACCAAATCTAAGGTAAAGCTGACTTTTGTTTTTTGCTAGGGCAGAAAGATCATAAGCTAGACAGACTTTTTCACACCTTAAAACTGAGAAATAGCAAAATGGACATGCTATTAGAATGGAAATGTACTTTCAAGTGAATCTTTCGATATGGGGACTTTGATCAGGATTGGATAAGACTCTATTTAGTACTTTAGGATTGGTGGACAGAGCATGGTAAGAATTTTGAAGAGATAGATTTGGTCTTAACATAAAAACATGCTTTATGACTTTCTGTTGGAGAGTTGTGGAGTCTTAAAATAAAAAGTAATATTATTTGCTCTCTGGCAAGCATTTCCCAGAAGAATAAATATATAAAGACAGGAGAATACTATAGCCACCTTAATGGAAACCTGGGAAGTGGGTTGATAAGATTTCCTCTGAACATAATTAAAAATTCTTAAGCTATTCCTTCTGGTCACTACCATATCAATCATGGTAGCAAATAGGTCTTTGTTGACAAAAATTTGAGGGAATTCTCTGAAACATACTATAAAATATAGATATTACTTCATAGAACCAAAATATTCAGATAAATTTCTGAATTGACAGGTAGAATAATCAACTAACCAGATCTTTAGGGGAATTAAAATTAATGAAATAATATTCCTACTGGGATACAGGATTTAAAATAGTATCTTCAGGCTTCTTAGCAATTGATTGGTTCACAGGTAAGAACATGTCCCAAAATGAACAATAAAGTTCTTCCTTGTACTTTTAAAAATTGATGCTATGAAAAGAAACTGTCTTATTTCTTGAGTTCCTGAGCTCCATTAAGCCCATAAGCATGGCAGTGGTGCAGTATCCCCTTCCTTGCACTGTACCTGATTCATGAAAGAATTCAGTTGGAAAGTGAAAGCACTGGACAGAACCCAAAGAGAGAAATAGTGTGCCAGAATTAGAAGAAACTCACAACTGCTCAACATACATAGAATAGGGTGCTCATATGCAAATGGGACATCTATATCACACACCCCTGCTCCCAAACCCCAGGAATCATCAAGGATGAAGGATCAGGAAATTTATAAGAGCCAGGGGCAGTGGAGGAATACAAGGAAACAGATACAACAGGATAGATGCACCTATAAGCTCACAGTGGTTATAATAGGATGTTGTAAAAGGTTTCTGGCCCAGACTTTTGGGCCTAGAGCAGAAGTTTGACCAGCAGTCTGGCAATCCAACAGAAACATTCCCAGTCACACAGAGACACATAGATGCTTACGTAAAATTTCTGCTGTTTGAACTAGGGCCCAGGCTCAGTACCTTTTCTCAGAGCAGCATTTCAACTTCTTTCCTCTGAGTTATCTTTTGGAATCTCTGCAGCATCTCTGTGGCATCTGTCTGGCATGTCTGCTCTGCTCTGAGATTTTCCCAGTCTAGTAGCTCCCTCCACACTTCCTGTCTGCTTTCAGCCAATCAGGTTTTTATTAAACCGGTAGGCGGAGCAATTACTTAAAATGTAACACATAATCCCACTACAATAAATTCTGCACAAGATAAAGCCAGACAAAATCCTGGCATAGAGAGGAGAGCCACTCACAAAGTCTCACCACTAGCTAAGATGTTGTTGGCAATCGATGGCTTCTAAAGGGAGAGAATCGATTCTTCAAGAATATGACCCTTGAAAGTCTAGCCATGAGTAAATGGCCCTACATCCATATACATACTAGCAGTGTCAAATGGATTCAGTTGAGTAAACAAAACAAAACAGAAAATGAAGTTGGGAGAGAATTGTGATGGGTGGTAGGGGAGAGGAATCAGAGTGATGTGAATGTGGGTTGTATTGATATTTTAAGCTAATTAACTAGTTAATTAATTTACATTCATCAGATGATACATATAAAACATAAAAAGTTTTCTTCAAAAACATTATGAAAAGCCTTTTTAAGTCATTAGTTTTTCTCTTTGGTTGGTTTAATTTTTCTTAGGTATAAATTAAAATACCCACTCATTAAAAAACAAAACAAACAAACAAACAAAAACATCCTCCAAAAGACTACCTACTTGAGCACTAGTGAGATAATACAGTCAGTAAATTTCTCACAAAGCAAGCCTAAGGCCCTGAGTGTGATACCCTAGACCCCACAAGTGCTGGTAACCCCAGTACTGGGATAACCATGACAGAAGAATTCCTAGGAATGGCTGCCCAGCTAGTTGAGCTGAATCAAAGAGGTCTAGATTCAATGAGAGTCTCTATATTAAAACTTAAGGTGGAGATCAATAGAGGAAAATACCCAACACCAACCTCCACATGTATGTGCACATATACTACACACACATATGCACATATACAAGCTGTTCTAATTATAAATTATATACTTACAGAATAACTTATAAATCTATAGTATAAACTCCAGGTACTCAGTGCTTAGGTATCAGGACTTCTGAGGCTCTCAGATAATTAAAAAAAAAAAAAAAAGGAAGCACTATTGTCATACAGATCAGCCACCTCTAGCCCTATACACCATGTGCATTGTATGACTCTGTCAACCCTTTGTTAGAAAATGAGATTTTGTCCCTTTTGCTTTGCTGAGCATGTACCAGCTGATGAGTTCTGCATTTGTGAGAGAGTAAAATAAAGAATGAGACAGGGTGCCTGCACTGCCTCTAGGGTTTAATCACTGGCGCTTATCAGTCTTGATGCAAAATTCTACCATTTGAGATCATATACTCAGCATACAATAAGGCATTCCTTTTACATGTGATCAACAATGCATAAAATGCCTGGGCTAGCACTCTGTGCAGGGCACAGGTTGGAAGACACTGCTGAGACAGACCTATGCATCTACCAAATCCTTAAAAACAGTGTTTTCATAAAGCTATTCTCTAACATCTCAGGAATTAAACTCACTGTGACCTTGTTCATTTAATAATTCTGTCCTTTTCCACAATCAATGGTGGCTGAGAAGAAAATGCAGACCCTTTTTTTCTTTAATTTGTTTTCTTACAATATATTTTGATCATACTTTTCCACTCCTCCAACTCCTCCCATATCCTACCCACCCAACTTCAAGTTCTCTCTAGCTGTCTCCAAAAACAAAAACAAAAACCAGAACATCATATTTTTCATCCTTCTGCCCATCTTTTAAGTGGCTGTTTTTCTCCCCTGCCTCAAGACTCCATTTTTCTGCTTGAGATAGTAAGTTCAGAGAATTTTCAAAGAGACAAAAATCTACTTGAATACAAATATCCAACATATAAAAATTTCTCCTGGTCCACCACCCCACCCCCATTAGGAATGTCCTTTGTTGTCTCCTAGTGTATGTCAGCTGGCTGACATCTCTGGTTGAGGAGTAATCATCCAGGCAACATCTTTACAATGTAATGACAATCAGTTACCAAAAATGTGCAGGCAGTGATAACAGGATTCAGGAGGGTCGGAGATGAGAGAAAGAAAATGGGCATTTCAAACAAGTGCACAGAGGCTGCTGCCGACCTTGGCTTGAGATTGCATCCAAAACGATTATTAATTTTCTGCTATAAAACAGAGGGAAGCCAAGTGAAATCCTGATAAAGAGTCATTCAGGACAGGGAGGGGAGAATGCATTTCCGTTCCAATGAAATTCTTGAAGTTAAATTCAATTCTGCCAGAACCATCTTTCTTCCCCTTTTGTTCAGTCAAGAAGAACAGGACAGCAAAAAAGGAGGCATGATTTACCTCCACATGTATACCTTCTTTGAGGTATTTGTTTACCTTCTGTGGTTTGTAATGAATACACACACACACACACACACACACACACACACACACACACACACACACACACAAGAATTCAACAAATCTGTTACAGCATTAATAATTTATCCTAGCAAGGCACCTTGTCAGGATACACCTTGCACACAAACTACAGAAACAGCAACAGCACAAACTTTCTTTATGTTTCCACCATAATCAAACTGTTTTCATTTGAAAATTACCTCCTCAAACTAAACAGTATCTTTGCTTCACCAATGAACAATCAGGTTAGAATAAGTTTGCTTATTCCTGGTGAAGTAATTAATGTGAGGAACGGGAGAAGGGAGGTTATAAGGAACCCATTTCCCTCCACCAGAAGCTCATAATTTGTGCACATCCTACTTAAAAGTAAAGTTTTAAAGCTAAATTAGAATAGCAATGGGTCATATCAGATTACATGAACTGAAAATAGTTTGGCCATTTAATTTAGAGTAAAAGGCTAGGCAGGCATTCATGAATGGAGAGAAGGTATCTGAAAGGTTACCTATGATGATATATTGTATATTTAATAAAAATAGTCTGGAATATCAGAGGACAAGCAATCCACAAAGCCAAGCCATGGAAATCAGGCAGTGGTGACCCACTCCTTTAATCTCATCACTCAGGAGACAGAGATCCATGTGGATCTCTACAAGTTCAAGGCCTAATATCCAGGCAGAATGTGTGTGAGGAAAAAAAGCAATTTTCAATAAAAGGAAAAATACCATTTAATGGTGTTTATATTTTATTTTTGCTATCCAAGATTTATTTTATTTTTATTATTTTTGAGATTATATTATAATATAGTCACATCATTGTCTTTTTTTCTCTCTTCCCTCCAAATCCCCTACATATACCTTTTATCCCAAATTCATGGCCTCTTTTTCCATGACTTGTTATTGCATAATCTATGTATATGTGTATACATATAATATATACTCCTAAATATAACTTATTCAATCTATATAATGTTTCTTATATGCTTATTTTTTGAGATGACCAGAAATATTCTCATGTACCCTTAAATCCTGGCTTCTTTCATAGCTAGATCTGAGCACATTCATTTTGATTTCTCAGTCCAGTGAAATGAGTAGTTCTGCTGCTGTTTTTGGCTTGGTCTCACTCATGCAGAGGAAATATGGCAGGCACAGAGATTTCCTAAATAAGTTTCCATTTTTTTTAAGTCTTCATTCACTGAACTCTGGTTGTCTTAGTTGTTATCTGACAAATAGAGTTTAAAATTTATTTTTCCCTAGCTTTTATTGTTTTCAGTGTCTAGTTTACTATGAATTGGGTTTCTCTGTTACAGCTAGAAGAAACAACTATAGATTGTTTGGTTTTTAAGTTTTCATTGCTATCTGTTCACTCAGTGTGTGTGTGTGTGTGTGTGTGTGTGTGTGTGTGTGTGTGTGTGTGTGTAGGTCAGAGGACAAGTTTTGGAGTTGATTCTCTCCATGTGAGCACCCAGGAGGTCATTCAATCTTGATGGCAAGAGCCTTTTTCTGGAGATTATATCAGATTCTAGTTTCTTCTCCCTCTGCTCTTCCCAGTTCCTACTCATCTCCTGTCTCGTCCAGACACACCCTCTTTCTGTCTCTCATCAGAAAACAAATTAGATAGGTATCTAAGGGATAAAATAAAAAAATGAAATAAAATAAAATTTGATAGAATAAAAACTAACACATTAGAATAAGCCAAAAATCAACAACAACAAAAAGATCCCGAGAAAAGGCACAAGAAATAAATAGAGAAAGATTCACTTGTTCACATGGTCAGGAATCTCCGGAAAATACTAAACTGGAAGGTATAATTTTACATATATAAATAATATATATGTAAATATATATATGAGATTGACAAGAATGGTAAAACATAAATAAAACAATAAAATTAAATTTAAAAAAGAAAGACCTACCACAAGATTGTGGGACGAGGAACACCAAAGAGGCCTTGAGTTTTTTCTCTGTTAACTGAACATCACTTTTGGGCATGCAGTTTGTTCTTAAGAGTAGTCTGTTTTCTGTTGACCATCACTTTTGGGTGTGTGGTTTATTCTTAAGAGTAGTTTGTTTCTCTACTGAGACTCCCTTGGAAAAGACTAAATTTCCATTTGAGATGGTTATCAACTGGAGATAGCTTCTGTGATAGGGATAAGAGTATGTATCTACTTCTCCTTTTTGCTCTAGGATCCCATCTGGTGTAGGCTCATGCAGGCCCAGTGCATGCTGCCTCAGTCTCTGTGAATTTATAGATGCATTGATCCTGTTGAGTTAGAGGGTCTTGTTTTTCTAGGTGTGTCTTCTATCCCTCTGGCTCTTATAGTCTTTCCAGCTCCTCTTTTTGGGGTCTCCTGAGCCCTGAGGGGAGTGATTTAATGGCAATATCTTGTTTTGACTTAAATGTTCTAATGTTTCTCATTCTCTGCAAGTTATCTGGTGGTAGGGTCTCTATATTTTTTCCCAACTATTGCAGAAGGAAGTTTCTCTGATGATGACTGAGAAAGGCATTAATCTAGGAGTACAGGAGAATATCCTTGGAGGCATTTTATTAGTACATCTTATAACTAGAACAGTAGTATTTGTTTCACCCTAGGTCCATGGCCTATCTACACTCAGGTTCTTGGCCACCCAAGGAATGTCAAGCATAGGTTTTATCTCATGAAGTGGGCCTTAAGTCAAATCAAATATTAATTGGACCAAATACATGCAAAAGCATAAGTATCCCAAAGCATAATCATATTGAAATCTGAGTAGGTAGATTAGTGAATAAAGCACTTGATGTGCAAGCATGAGGATCTGAGTTCAAATTCCCTGACCCTACATAAAGTCAGGCACAATAGCACCTATTTCTATGTTCCCAGTGTTCCTACAATGAAATGGGAGGTTGAGGCAGGAGAATCCTGAAATCTTCAGAGACACTTAGCCTGGAAATGCAGTATGGAAGAACAAAAGCCCCTGCATCAAACAAAGCAGAAGATGGATACCTGAGGTTGTCCCCCAGCAGCCACATATTAACATTATATTCTTTAAGTTTGTGTGGTCAAAGCCATAATGAAGAAAATACATACATCCAGGAGTTCACAATAAATGCAGAAATAATAACACATAAGAGAAATCAAATATTAACACTCAAATATATTACAACTTTTACTCTTAACTGGTTACTCAGAAGAACTATACACTACTGCAGATGCAGGAATGGCTTCATAGAGCTACCCTATGTAAGAAGTTTGCATTTATCTACATCAAAGCATTAAAAATGGGCACAGAGCATTTTCTTTGATAATGTCACTCTTCAGAGAAAATTGACTGATGATCTGACCCTGGCCCAGACAGTAGTCACCACAGGATACTACCTAGGTGATGTCATCTATATCACAGAACAGCTTTTACTTGATGTACAGACCTTTCATTACATTTCCCTGACCTCTAACATCCTTCCTCCAAAAGGCCCAAGTTCATATCTTGAGGTCAAGCTTCATAAAATTTGCCAACATATTGCTACCTTAGAGTTTCATATTCCTGTTAACATCATGTGTGGGCTTGTTGTTTTAGATGTCTTTTTCTTTCTCAGTGCTGGTAATTGAAGTTGAGGCCTTGTGTGGACCAGACAGGTGATCTAACACTGAGCTACATCCCTAGCCCTTGCCACTTTATTTCATATACAAAATTATTGAACCCTCAGAAGGATGAGAGTTTATTTGAAGTTTCTCTATAGACATCAGTAGGACAATGGAGTGGAGAGAGATTAAACAGAATTCTATTTCTGGAAATCTTTTTATAACGTTAATTAAGGTGTAAAATACTAATTAGATAAGCTGAATAACATGGCAGAAGTTCAAAGAGCAGAATGTACTCAGTAGATTAGTTCTCAGCTTCTAATTTCCCCATCTAAACCTGCACAAGAACAGTTTTAGTTGCCACTAAGATTGGGGTATTGTTCCTTCTGTTCTTTACTGACAAGGGCCCTTGCTTCTACTAGGCAATGTTTTATCAGTTAATAGAAGCATCCTTAAAACTACCTAATAAACTAAATAATGACTCTACAAAGATGCCCAACTCCTTGCCAGAACTCACAAATATGTCAGTTTTGTTGCTAAAACAATTTTGCAAGATGAGTTAAGGCTCTTGAGGAGAAAAAAAAACCATCTTGGGTTATTATCGTGGTATGTGCCTTAGAGTTTCTACTGATAGAATGAAACAATATGACAGAAAGCAACTTCAGAAGGATTTTTTTAAATTTGTTTACATATGCTGAATCACAGTTTATTAAAGGAAGCCAACACAACAGCTCAGACATGGAAGAAATAAGAAGTCAGGAGCTAATACAGAGGCAATAGAGGAGTGCTATATCATCAGGGCTTGCCCACTGCTTTTTTATAGAACTGAAGCCCACCAGCCCAGGGATAGCATCACCCATAATGCCATCATTCACTAAATATCAATCACTATTTTTTTAAATGTTCTACAGACTTGCTTACAGCCTATCTTATGAAAGCACTTTTTCAATCATGGTTCCCTCCTTTGAAATTGCCTTACCTTGTGTCAAGCTGGGAAAGCAATGGGTCAAGTGTGATTATAGCACACCATCACCTCAGAAAAGGGAGGTGAGAGGGTCATGGTCAAAGAGAAGGTAATTCAGTGAAAGACAGGACAGGCAAGGAAGGCAGGAAAAGAAGAAAGAAAAATGACTGCAATATGAAGATCCCATTGATATCTTTGAAAGTGGGAGATGGAACCCCACACCAAAAAATGACCACAGACTGTCAAAGCCACAAAATGTACGGAAAAAAATTCTTCTTTGAAATTCCTCCAGCATTTTGAGTTCAGTTCTTTAAAAACTATTGTGGACAGCTGGCCTCCAGGATGACAAGGTAACTGGTAGTTTTAATGTAATTGGCTTAATAAGCTCTTAAGGAGTGGCACTATTAGGAGGAGCAGGTATAGCCTCATGGGAGGTGAGATTTGAGGATTCATATGTGCTCAAGCCATACCCAGTGTTTCAGTTCACTTCCTGTTGCCTCTGAGATTAAGATGGACCTCCTTCTCTGTGCCTAGTTCCTTCTCTAGCACCATATCTACCTGCATGCATCATGTCCCACCAAGATGACAATGGACTAAACCACTAAAAATGTAAGCCACCCAATTAAATGTTTCTTTCCCTTTATATGAGTTGCTGTGGTCGTGGTGTCTCTTTACAGAAATAGAAACCCTAAAACAGAAACAAAACTAGGGTGTGTAACCACCAAGCATGTACTCCATTTGCAAAAGCCATGTTGTTCTAATGTGTCTACCAGAGGGTTTGCCTGCTTCTGTTTTCCAAGCTTTCATTTGTAAAATGGGCACCACTGCAATGATTAAGACAGTCACACATGGCCAGAACCATTCTTCCTGCACAAGTATGTGTCACTGCTCAATTGATGATGGTGCCTCAAATTGAAAAAAAAATTAAAAAAAAGAGCAACTAAAGCAGTATCCTTAGATTGAGGCACTCACAATGGTGAACAGAAGATTTGCTAATTGGAAATCAGCAAAGTCCCTCCATTAGTACTAACCATGACTGTTGACTGACAAAGACACAGTTTCCTTGCAGTTGAATACCATACACATAGCTGTCATTTTGAAAAATTTGAAGCATATTTTCAGAACAGCTTAAAGTTTTCTTTGCTGGGGCTGCATCTCACATAAATATGATGTTCTTGGTTGTCAAATCTCCCCTAACCCAACCTTGGTTGACATTGTAAAGCCTCATCTACATGTTTATAAGCATTATAGACAACTAGAAGAATGTGGCAATTGGCAGAATTCTTGTGCAGCTAGAGATCTCTGGATAATCTCAAGCTTTTATTCAAAATATATTGATATATAAAAAAGCAGGGTTGTTACTCTTACCAAACTCAGATAAGACAAATGGAAGGCTCAGGCAGGAGGACCAGGAGTTTGAGGCAGTCCTGTGCATACTGGTGAGTCCTTGTCTCAAGAAAATAAAAAGTAAATACATATGAATATATGTACACATGTATTGTGACATATACATGTGTCTAAATATTCTACATATATCCTATGCACATATATAATGCATAGATATACATGGATATATTGCCTACTTTAAAATTAATATCTATCTATACACTTTTAAAATTGAAAGAATGGCATTATATCATCAGAGTAACCAAGAAAGACTTCATGTACTAACTCCTCTTTCAAGACTCCCAGCCATTTCTCTCATCATAGTTACTACTTTCTTTTACTCTCTGCCCTGAGACCCTGAGGTCAAAGCCTGCTATATCTATTGTCCTTGCTCCAGTAGGAAGCTTGGACCCTCTAAGTGAGTCCCCAACTCTCAGATACCTATTTCCCATAACTATGACCCTTGACACAAGACATTCCCCTTCCTTCCATTCTGTTCTTTATCATTTTATGGATCTCTGATAGAATTTGTTTTACTTCATTGTCTTAATTATTTCTTATCTCTCTCTAATACCCAAAGGGCTCCAAGAGGAAGACAGAAAGTCTTCTAAGCACATATGACAGTGCACACTCCCAACAAACATTAATCAGATATTTGATCAGAGAGTGAGAGAGCATGGGGTCATAGAAGTCCCTGGGGGACCTTTCATCATTGTGGTGATTTGAATGAGAAGCATACCCCATAGGCTTGGGCACTTGAATACCTAGTCACCAGCTGGTGGTGCTGTTGAGGGAGTTTTAGGAGATACAGCCTTGTGACAGAAGGTACTAACTAAAGGTGGGTTTGGAAGTTTATAGCTTTGTTCCACTTCCAGCTATCTCTCTCTGCTTCACATTAATGATCTCTTAGCTTAGTGTTCCTGCCAGTACACCTACCACTTACTGCATCCCATGATGATCTTTTATTCCTCTGGAATCATAAGCCAAAATAAATTCTCTCTTCATTAAGTTTTTCTTTGGTCATGGTACTTCATCACAACAAGAAAACAACTAATACAGGACTAATGAGACATTCAGCCTCATACCTTGACCAACAACCAGCCTTTTGGCTTCTCCAGTGTGAGACAGTCACTGTTGGATTACATGAACTACAAGATGACTATGGCTTGGAAGAATCTGCTGGGAACTTGATTAGTCATTACTCAAAGGCAGATAGGAGAACCCTGACCTGGTACATGATCTGGGTTTAAGATATCTGTAAACAGTTTTGGGTAGCCATTTGCTCAACTTAATTTTAACTAATAACATGAAATGGAGTATGCTGTCCAAACCATCCCTGGCCTATCTTTACTAAGGATGCCTAAGGTAACAGTCATATTCAAAAGAATTGGTTCTTATATGGAAATAAACTGCACAGCACCAGGCATGGGTGATATTTCTCTCTCTACTATCTAGCATGTAGTCACAGAGACGTAGAGAGGATGGAGTCACTCGGTAACCAAATGGCTGGCTTTGTGTCCTCAGAGTTGCATCTTCAATCATTTAGCAGATAGTTACTAGGAAATGTCTGTAGTAGGAATAGGCTGGGCACGGAGTTTTCTAGCCTGGTGAGATGAGAAGCAGAGAGCAGCTCTGGAGATTACAGTGTCACACCAGGAACAAGAAGATAGCCTGTCCAGTGAGACTTGCAGGAAGTTTAGCAGAAAGAATAAAACAATAACTTACAGAGTGAGTGAGAGTCTATTAGTCAAGAAAAAGAGAAACAATAGAGTTTGTGTGAGTAAAGGCTCAGTGGGGATGGGATCAACCAAGATCCAAATGTTAAGAGAAATGGGGTGAGAGATCTGAGGACTCCCATAATCTTGAGACTTACACAAGATGCTACTGTGTGTGCTGGGATTCTCTAGGAGAATGGTCATTTTACTTGACCATGGGTAGTTTACCTGATTAAATTTTAAAACGGGACTGGGAATGCAGCACACTTGGCAAAGTGCTTGCCCAGCATGCATGAAGCCCTGGGTTTGAGTACACCACTGCATTGTACTGGGAGGCAGCAGTAAGAGGCTCCAAGTCCAAGACCATGCTTGGCTATATAACAAAGCTGAAGCAACCATAGGATATGTGAGATAAACAATGTTCAGGCAAGAATATGTCCTCCAGTTCAGAAAGCAACTTATGTACCAAATCCAGAAGTCAGAAGTAAAAGATAACAGTTGTAAGAAAAAGCTATAAATATGACCAGACTGGCATTTTACAAATCGAATTCTAAGAGCAGAGATGGTTTGCTTGAACTCTGATGGCTGTAATAATGGGATTAAATAAGATCCCATAATCTCTGCCAAGAACACTTTCATAAGAAACCCTTCCTGTCACGAAGCTTCAGTGTATCAGACTTAAGTCCTTGTTGCTGCAAATTAAATTCCACTCTCCTCCCTGCATTATCCTTTGTAATTAATGCTCTTCGTGCTGAAGATCAGAACAGAGCACTTTCCTTCTTCTCTCCCTCTACGACTCTTACTAAATAACAGCACACCAGAGAGTTTGGATGCTTTTCAAATGAGAACACATGTTTAGTGACTACTCTTTTTCCTACGCTCCAGAAGCTAACATTTGCTGGATAGGAGGGGGGCTCTTTGCGGGGAGGGAGGGGTCTACGTCTACCTCTGAAGAACAGTTCTGTCTCCCTACTGAGCACTTTTATGTAAATTACTCTTCTTATTGCCATGGCAAATCTCTGACACAAGCAACTTAAAGAAGAGTTTATTTTGGCTCACAGTGTGTGGGAACAGTACAGCATGGGGAAGGCAGGAGGGCAGGAGCCCGGTAGTCACATTTTCTCCGGTCAGAAAGCAGAGACAGGTGAAGCTTGTCCTCAGCTTCTTTTTGATTTTACTCAGTCAGAGACTTCAACATACAGGATGGCACCTTCCAGTCCCACCTGGGAACTCCCTCAAAGACATGCACAGAGGTTTGTCTCCTAAGTGATTCTAGACATTTTTGAGTTGATAATGCAGACTAACCATTGCAACTATCAGCCATGATTATTCCCATCCAACTGAATGTGATGCCTAGCAGCTGAACTTCCTCTCCCTCTTCCCCATGGAGTAGGATATAAGGAGAGCTGGAATCAGGCGTCCTTTGTTATCAACTACGTGCCCAGGAATAGACAAATGACTGACCTATCTGTATCCTACCTGACTGTCCTTTCTGTGCATCCAATGGAAGTTTCTAGAATGTGCTGCCTTTTAAGTTAGCTTCATCACTACACTTTGTGAATAAGCTCTCCCACTTGCTTTTGAGTTTTTTAAATTGCCTTTTTATTTTTGTTTTGAGACAAAATCTCATGTAGCTGCCTCAAACTAGTTATGTAGTTAAGGATCTTATACTTTCTGATCCTCCAGCTTCCTCGTGCTAAAACTACCTACCTCAGCTTTCCTACCTGAAAGACGCCAATGCTTAAGATGTAGAGAAGCATCAAGATGTTCCCCAGGATGACTCCCCTCAAAGTGTATTCATAACAGAAAATGATGGAGTACAAGGAACATCTCTCTGTGAACTAAAAGAAGACCCTTACTGTTTACTATGTAAATACAATATGCACCTGACCCATCCATCTATGTAATTCTGTAGGCAGCTGAGTTTAAGGATAGTTGTGTAAACTATTGCCTCCAAACTGAGATAGTCCTGTAGTAAGGAAAACGTTCCTAAGGCTAGACCTTTGTAAACCTAAGCTAGGACCCTTATGAAACTCAAGAAGCCCAAGTAAGTAACAAGACTAAAGAGGCCCCTCCCAGGTGGGAGACAGTAAACTATTAGGGGCACAGAAAACTCTCTAGTGTTACACAAGATGCTGCCCTCGTGAGTCATCACCCACGCTGGATGGGCTTTCTAGTGGTGCAGCTTGCCTGAGAGTTGCCCATGTTCCTCTGAGCAGCCCCAATAAACAACTCCTTGGTTCACCAACTTGTGGAATGACTTCTTTGGTCTGGCATCCACTTTATTTACTCATTCTGGATGTACTTAGAAATGTGTGAAGCCTGGGTGATAGAACCGTCCTAAGAGGGATTAGTTATTCCTTCTCTGTGTCCCAGCCCTCCAAACTCACCTCCAAAGGAAGCCTGAACTTGAAAAAAAAAAAAAAGTCACAATCTCTGAGAAGGATCAGACTATCCTTCCCAAGTCCTGCTAGGGTAAGAAAAGACAATACTGACACCCAGTGGTCCATTGGCCATCTCTCAAAGAATACAAGGATGCTCTGCCAACATCCCATTTCTATTGTGAATATTCAGCAAACAAAAGGTCATTATCAGTCAGTGGTATATAAAACAAAGCTATGGTGCACAGGTGTGCTTTCTTGAATTCTGATAAGTTTCTGGTTATACCTTGGTTTGCCATCTATTATTACACAGCATTTGTATTCAATAAGGTATTTATCTTGTATCATGGAAACAATTATACCCTTGAAAATAAAATGCAAGAAGAGTTCCTTCTCAGGAGATAAAATCCCAACACCCTGCACTGCTCTAGTAATTTCTTTGATTTTGTGATTAAACTTCTAAGCTCTGAAGAACAAACAAGAAGTGTGAAACCATGAGGACAGGGACTCTGTTTGAACCCTTTGTTCTGTGAATTTCCAGCATATCCTGTAATCCTTGCATGTGGAATAATGAGGGCAGAGGCGGATGTGACAGCCACAACACACTTTTGAGAGAGTGGCTTTAACTGCTGGTGGGCTAACAGTAACCAGAGTCTCAAAACGAGAAAGATCTAAAATCAAAACTTTGGGTGATATTTTTTCTGTTTGCTGATTTCAGAAAAATAATAGAATGGAGAAAATATTTTAATAATTGTTTTTTTCACATTGAAGATTTTGATTTTGTAGGAAGTATCTATTAATAAGCTGGTATTCCAATCAGAACAGGAATGAGATATGCATGTAAGACTCCAAATCAGCCTAGAACAGTAGTGCTGGTGAGACACAGGCAGGGACCTATGGAGAGCCTAAGGACACTGGTGAAACAAATAAGAAACAGGCTTTTCTTTCATCTGTGTGAGAAAGAGAGAAAGAAAGAATAATAAAACACTGCTAGGGTGGCACAGCCCAAAGGCTCATAAACAGTGAAATTAAAAAACAGAAAATAAAAGGTTAACCCGCCACAATTAAACAGGGAAAGAATGCACCATCGCATCTGAAAGGTGGTAGCCAGGAAAAAAACTTGATGGAGTCCTTCCACCTCCTTGCTTTTCTCCAACTGGACAAGATGAGGAAGATGGTTTCCTTATATATCACTTCTCACCTCAAAGCAGCACCAAGAATGAAGACATTTAAAGGAAAGTGAGCTGTCAAGTGGCCTGCTTGAGCTTCTGATTAGGCCACTGGACAATAACACTTTGCTTCATTAAGTGCAGCTATCACACACACAGGACAGAAAATAAAATTTAACTTGAAAAAAACAAAAAACATTCATCCAAGAAGTGCTGCTGGCTCCTAGTCAATCAGCTGAGCCGTAATTAGAATCACCTTGGAAGCACACCTCTGGCCGCAACAATGAGGCCATTTCCAGAAAGGTTCAGCTGAAAAGGGAAGACCCACCATGAATGTTGGTGGCACTGTCCTATGCATTAGGTTTCTAGACTGAATAAAAAGAAATGAAAGGCTGAATATCACATTCATCTCTGCAGGCTTTCTGCTTCCTGACTGTGGGTGAAACATAACAAGCTGGCTCAGGGTCCTGCTACCACATCTTCCATTATGAGGACAGTGATAAAACTGTGAGCCAAAATAAATCCTTCCTCCCTTAAATTCTTTTTATCTGTAATTTTGTCATAGAAACAAAAGAGAAAAAACCAAACCAAGACAAACCAAAACAAAACAAAACAAAACAAAACAAAACAAAAAACCCCAGCATGATCTCTCTTCCTCTACAAATTGCAAGCTCCAAGCAGGAAGCCTTACACCTGAGACTGGAGGATGAGGAATTTAAAAGGCTAATACAAAAAGCCTGAGTGAGCTCTTTCAGACTGCAAGGCAGAAATGTGAATATCTTCGTGTCATAGAAAACAGTGCTTGGGATTATTTCCAAGCACTTAGTCTAACAGAATCAGTTAATGGGCATGTGACTGTTTAAAAAACAATAAACAAAAGTTAAATTTCTCAAAGTCTAGCCAACAACAAAAAGACAAAATAAAATAGGACATGATGACCAATGGAAATAAAATTAAAAATAAAATAATGTCCACTTGGTGCTCATAGTGAGTTAAAATGACAGGAGGATTAGACACATCTGAAACAAAATTAGAATACAGAAGATAAACTTAGTCACAGTAGGTGTAGAAGGGGGTGTGAAGTTAACACTGAAAAGAAAATAGATAAAAAGGAGTGTTTGTTGTATTCTAAAAAGAGAATATCTTTCAGGCGAGTGTGATCCTCTTTGAAAATAGTGTCTTTTCAGATGTAATCAAAAATAAGGTATGTGAATGTCATGGGTCTGTGGGTGTGATGGAAGCTCAGGTAATTCACACTTCCATCAGCTTTAATGGCTTCAGTGAAGTTTCTGTACCACAGTTCTCCTGTTGCACACAGGTGAGTGAGAGGAGCCACCCTAAAAAGGCAGTTGCTGTGTGAGCCACAAAACTAACATTCTAGAAAAACACATGGACAGGTAAAGGGTGATGTGTTTGCATGTAGTCAATGTCATAAAAAGTCTCAGCTTTAATCAAAGAAGCTTCAATTGGCAGGAGGCAATAGTCAAAGTGAGATTCATAACCCAACAAGGAAGTACTCAGAGTAAGATTGCGAAGTACTCAGCCCTAAACACAACATCTGTATCACCCGTCCGAGGCCCAGGGGACATTGCAGAAGAAGGGGTGGAAAGATGATAAGATCTGGAGAATAGAGGGAATGATATAAAATGATGTGGTCATAGCAGTCAAGAGCACACTCAGCTGCCACTGCCTTAGATAAGGCATTGAACCCAGGATGACTAGCAGAGAGGAAAGCACCTATAGGAATGAGAAGCAGGTAAGGGTAGGTAATGGGAAAGATGTGCTCAAAGTATACTGTATACACATTAAGAAATTGCCAAAAATTTTAAAGTAATGAGAATTTCACTCAAATGTTTTATGTCAGACATATAGTATATTACAAATTTTAAAAGGAAACCAAATGTGGTTGGTGGGGATTCAGGGATGGAGGTAGGGAGAGGGGAGGATAAATCACAGAAGGCTGCTAGGTGTGTAAAGTGATTCTGTATGAAACTGAAGTTGTGGTTGCCCCATGTGTTGTCAGAATCCAAAGAAGAAGTGAACTCATGTATAATGGACTCTAGTTAATAGAACTATTTTATGTTGGGAATGGTGGGACATATCTGTCATCCTGGAACTGGGGAGACAGAAGCAGGATACTGACTTTGAAGCCAGCCTGGACTTTATAGCAAGACCTTACCTCAAAAAATAAACAAATAAACAAAGATTCTATATTGGTTCATTGACTGAAAGAATGTGCTACATCAATTCAAACTGTTAGTAAGAGGAACTGAGGAGGGTTTTAAGTGGATTAGTTGGAGTTTCTATTGCTTGAAGAGACACCAAGACTAGAGCATTACTTAGAAGGAAAAACATTTCATTGAGACTGACTTACAGGTTCAGAGTTTAATTCATTACAGTCATGGCAGGAATCATGATGGTGCACAGGCAGACATGGTGCTGCAGAAGGAGCTGAGAGCTCTGTATCTCAACTGGCAGGCACCAGGAAGAGAAAGAGGCACTGGGACTGGTTTGAGCATCTGAGATCTCATCCCAGCCCCCTCCCAACCTCCAGTGACACACATCCTCCAACAAGGCCTCTCTTCCTAATAGTGTCATTCCCTGATGGCACATTTATTCAAATCTATGAGCTATCGGGGCCATTCCTTTCCAAACCACCACAATGAGGGTGGGCAATGTGGATCAGTGGATTAAGTATTCACAAAAGTATGAGTGTGAATCTTCAACATGCAGGTAAAGAGCCCAGTGTGGCTACCTGTATCTGTCATCCCTGCACTGGGAGTGGGGTGTACACAGAGACTCGTGGATCCCTGGGTCTGGCTGGCTGGCCAGTCTGGCCAACAGCAAGCTTGTATTCAGTGAGAAGGCCCTGTCTCAAAAATACAAGTGAAAAGTAACTGATGAAGACTTCTTAAAGTCAACCTCCAACCTCTATAAGCACAAGTATGGACACGTGTTCCCCCACATGTGTACATACATATAAACATGTGCATCACATACACATATACACAAAAATTAATAATTTATTTATTAAAACTGTGTATATGGGAACACTGTGCTTTCCCTCTGCTCAGTTTCTCAAAAGCCTAAAAATACAACCTAGATGCCCCTCAACTGAAGAATGGATTAACAAACTGTGATACATCTACACAATGGAATACTACTCAGCAGTAAGAAAAAATGATATCCTAAAATTTGCAGGCAAATGGATGGATTTGGAGAATATCCTCCTGAGTGAGGTATCACAAACTCAGAAAGATAAGCAGGGGATGTACTCACTCATTAGTGGTCTCTAAACAAATAAACAAGAAAAAAAAAGCCAAGCATGCCCAAGCTGCAAACCACAACCACTGAACAACTTGGGATCAGAAACACCCTGGACTGACCCTTCGGATCCCACTCCAACTATAGGAACACCTGACTCACTCTTGAGGGAGGGGAGACAAAACTGAATTTGCCAGGAGTGGAGACTGAACTAAGCATTATTGGGTCAGTGGGACCATAGGACTGTCTTCTGCCTGCCCAGGGAGGGGATGGGGAGTTGTAGAGAAGAAAAAATGACCTGATGTGGCAGGAGGAGGAAGGGACCTTGAATAAGGATATACAGGGATGGAAAAAAAAATTCAGAGGGAAAGCTGAACACAAAGTAAATATATGTGTAGCAATCTTATTTGCATTATCACCCTTGATAAGTCATGCTTATTATTTTTATCCTCTTTATAGTTATTGTTAACTTATCAGCATTTTAAATTCATTTTACTGTTTTTCTTGATAAATACAAAATAAAGAAGAAGGAAAAAAAAAGAAAAAAAATAGTTCTTTCTGTCATCAATGTCAACCCAAAGAGAAATCTTTATAAAACTCTTTAGTTACAAATTATAGATTAAGGGTGATATTTCCTTAATTACATATTCATATTTCTTCTCAATTAGTGCATGGGTTTTCTATTTAAGGATTATTCTTATATATCTAATGATTTAGGCTAGTACTTTAAAAATATTTATCTTTCACAAGGTTCTCTGATAAGTACTCATACACTTTTAAATAAATAAAGTAAAACACTCTTTCAAAAAAAAATCACCCCTGAAGTGGAAAAGAGAGATGGCCAAGCCACCTTCACAGATATATTCTCTGCATGCATAGGTCACCTTGTTCCCCAGCAGTCTAGCAGGAAATTGGGACTCTCTCTCCCCCTCACATCCTTCTGTTTCTTGCCATATATACAATTTTATAGATTCCTGGGCTCTTCTCAGCAGAAAGATGATCATTTCTGCCAGCCCACAGCCACATTAATATTCATGGGACAAACGTTTTGTAACTATACAGCAACACCCCACTAATGTAAATTTCATACACAGCTTCCAGAAGGTTAAACAATGCTGCCCAGCTCTACTGTGCCTGGAAAGCAAATGAAAGCAAGAGCCTCAACCTTGGCTCTGTTGTCCTCATTACCCTCTCACAACAAAGCATCACCCTCTGCTTAAGAGAGAGCCCCAATGCCCTTTACAGTCAGTTCCCTAAAAATGGGACGCTCAACACACACACACTCAACTTTCCTGCCTCAAAAACTCATCCATAAGTCAAAGATAGGAAAAAAAAATAAAAGTGAAAGTGTTTTTAGGTTTGCTTTATGAATGTAAATTTCAAACAACTTTTCCAAATATTCTTCAAGTATTATTCCTTCTTCTCAATGGTCCTTATGTTGGTTCTCTGGCTCCATCTTCTCTCATTCAGTCAGTAATACTTATTGAGCGTCTCCCATGTGCCCTGTTCTCTTAGAGGCTCTAGAGTCAAGACAATGAGAAATTCAGAGCACTTTGAATACTAAAGTGTTCGTAATCTTGGAGGAGAAGAAGAAGAAGAAGAAGAAGAAGAAGAAGAAGAAGAAGAAGAAGAAGAAGAAGAAGAAGAAGAAGAAAAACCAAGTTCAATTTTCATTGTGCTCAACCATAGGTAATGTAACAGTGAGAAAAGTGGAAACATATAAACTTTAGGCAGGGTAACCATGTAAAGGCTCTACAAAAAGGATTAAAACTTGCTAAAAAGGTTTAAACCATCTAAAGATGCCTTGGGGGCCCTCTGGGTAGAAATATATTGGTGTGCCTCAGGCTAGAAAGCAAGCCAGAGTGAAAGTGAAGAGTTAGGAGCTAGGGTGAGGAGAGGGGGTGAAAAGCCTGAGTCATGGAGGAACCACAGGAAGGATTCTTTTCTAGCTTCATGCTGCATTGACTAGGGAAGCATGAGAGGTTTTTATTCAGAAAAGCAAAATTATCCGGCATTGCTTTGGTATGCAGAGGAAGAAGACTGGAGAGAGAAAGAGAGGCTTAGGTCAAGATGGAAGGAAATATGTAGAAGGAAAGGGAATGGCTCCATGGTCTGGTGGAGCTGTAGAATCCCCCAATCTGGGACACAAAAGAAACTGAGATCTCATCATCAGCCACCTGTAAACCCTGGCACTCAATCTGCAAAGGGCTGATTCAGGCTGAAAGAGGGAGTCCCTTTTTAAACATTTGTTTTTGCTGTTGTTTTAAACACTGAGGCGAGCGAGTGTTTACCATAGTACACATGCGAAGGTCAGAGGACAATGTCCAGGATTTCATTCTCTCCTTTTATCGTGTGAGCCAAAGATGAAACTCAAGTCCTGAGGCTTGACAACAAGCACCCTTAGCTACTGAGTCATCTCATCAGTGTCAAAAGGGGGCGGTGTCTGTATGCTGTAAATAAAGGAACTGTTTTAGGAAGCTCAGATAAAAAGGGTACTGAGTCAGATAAACTCCATCCAGCCACCCAAAAACCATATAAAACCCAAATAAAGTAAGGGTCATGAGCATGGCCAAGTGGCCAAATAAATTAATAAAAATAAGTTAAATTAAAATAAAAAACTAACAATATACCTAAGACATAGGCCAAAAAAAATAAAATTAATATAAGCATTTGAGTCATTTTGAAGCAGTCGTGGGCAGGCCCAAACCTCTGGCCCAGATGGAGTCAGAAATCCCTTTTAGAGGGGGGGCATTGTCTTCTGACCACTACTCCACAGAACATACTTATCTGTGTGAAGATGAATTATCTGCTCAAGAGCCCTGAATAAGTCAAGAAAGAAGCCTCAAGTGTGCCTCAGAGAGGAATCTTGATGAAAAAATACTATAGAAAGTACTAGAACAGAACCACTGATAGATTTAGCTATGAGTAAGTAGATAAAAGAGAATTGATTCCCAAGTTTTGGCCATGATCATCATGAGAGGCCCAGTAGTATTAGAAAAAAAAAATTGTTTCAAGCATAACTAAATGTCCTATAAATAATATAGGGACAGTCACATTAGGAGAAGAGTAGAAAAGACAGAGAAAATACTATCCTGTTCATGGAGAGAAGACAAGCAGTCATAAGATTCAATGCTGGTCCCAACCGTGGCTTCCCTGAATTCACACAAAGACACTAGACATGAAGACCATTTATTCTAGACACAGCAGCCGGGAGAGTGAAAGCTGGACAGTGTTCACTCAACATGTGTTTTATAGCACATTTTCAATCAAGCTTTCCCATATCAATCCAGACAGTAGATCATCAACAAATTTAATTAAGAGTATTTGTACAGAATCTCAATTTGACCATAAAAATTTAATGCTTAGTATAGTTTAAGGTTCAATGGACTTTCTTCTTAAATGGAGACAGATGAAATGGCCATGGATTAATTTTTCCGGTCATCTCAATATATCAGAGTTATGAAGACAACTGAGAAGACCAGATACTCCATGAAGCAGGCTGAATATCAGATAAAATATAGGGCTTAACTGTATTCTATAAAACTCCCCTTGAACAATAATTTCTTGTCTCTAATTAACTAATTACATGCTTCATAGTAATATCTAAGTAAATGTCTTCTAGAGCCAAGTATTCCTGTCCACATCCCCTTCTAACACCAGCTCACTTTTGGAAATATGCAATCCTCCATGTGTGCTTGATGATAGTGGTGTGGGCGCGATCAGAGTAACAGTATGCAATGTGTTGAATCACACCTTTGAACACTTCGAAAGCCTGTGGATTCATTCAGACAGTTGGGTCTTCCTACCTAAGAACAGTTTTGTTGAACCACACTGAACCTGGAGCTTAGTCTTAGCTATTGTGCTTTCCAGTTTGGTGACCTTGGAGAGCAGTTATCGTTGGTCTCTCCATTTATGAAAGTGGGAGAGGAATACCTCATTAGGATCAAACAAATGAATGGAAACAGGGCATGTAAAAATCAATGACTGCTTGTCTTGCCAGGATAAATGAACTCAAAAACATGACCCACCATTTATCTGAAATATTTTATTGTATGTTAATTTAAATTGTCAGCTTGATAGGTTCCAGAATCACCAAAGAGAGGAGCTTCCAGGCACACTTGTGAGGAATTATCTGCATGAAGTTAGCCCTGTCTATGCCTATGACAAATTATCATCTTTAGGAGAGAGAGAAAACCTTCCCTAGAAGTAGGTGACACCATTACCTAAGCTTGAGTCTTAGGCTACATAAAAATAAAAAGAGAGCTGAGCAGCACTGCAGAGGTGGTGATCCAGCTCTTGCCCCTGTGACTTCCCTACCATTATAGATAGACTGTACCCAAAAATTGTGAACCAAAGTAAATCTCTTATGTTACTAAGGTGTGCATTCTATCACAACAGGAAAAGTAAAGAATATATTTCACAATAATGAAATAGCAGAAATTCTAGGCTGATGCTAATACAGTCTGTGTTCCTTCACACAACATTAACACTCTATCAATAGACACTGTATTCTTTCACACTGACACATAACAGTCTATCAATAGACATTTCATTTCTTCTGTCTCCTTTCTTCTCACTAGAGGGGACCAGAGAGTTAAGTTAGCTTATGCTTATTGTTCTAAATATGAGAAAACCAAGGCCCAGGGAGGTGAAATGACATACTTACAGAGTTGCATAAGTCTCTCCACCTGTCAACCTAAGGGGCTTAAAATAAATGAGTAATTTTAAATTACTTGTATAGCAGAGCCTTCCCACAGAGCTAGGGAGAAACAGAATAATGCCCCCCATTTGTTCTGAGCAGGTTGGCTTTTGGATATAGTGTATTCTGGTTCTGCATCAGATTAGCAAGAAAGGAGGGTTTTATACACTTAACAAGTGAAGAGTATTTTATAGCATCAATAGGTACTCTAGATAAAGGTTTAATTTTTTGGCTGAAACATAATGTAAATGTAAATGTCATTGAGCATGGCAGACCTCTACAGTGCACCAGGTGCCCCTTAGCTCATTTCTGTCATATACCAACCCACTTCACTCAGGCAACTTTTCTCTGGCTGACTGGAGATTACTTCCTCCTGCCATTTTTCATGTCTTAGAGAATTCTATGATTTATTTGCTTGGATTCTTATCTTCATAATTAAAATGTCAAATTGGTGGTTACAAAATATAACAGAAGGTTAGACGAGATGGTGTATTTCATTTTCTCACAGCAGTTCTGAATATGTACAATCTGTGCCCGCTGAGATTTTTCCGTGGTGTCTGGCAGCAATGTTTACCTCTTGTCATCACCAACCTGTCATCAGGCATCCATTAGCAAGACAGAACTTAGGATACCTAAAGGGAGAAGAAAGATAGGCTATGGGTTCATGCCACCTCATCTCCTTTAACACTGAAGGCAGAGACTAGAGAATATTTCTTTCCACATACAACACACAGTGCTCAGTCAAATATAAAATCTGCATAAGTAACCACATGGCATTTACTGTAGAATGTAATATATTATTCCACAAAACCAATTTTCACACATTCAAGATTTCAAGTAATATACTGTATTATTTCTGATGGCAATGAAATAAAAATAGATAACACCAAAAGAAATTTCCTTTTCACCTTTTTTAAATGAATCTCAGGGGCATGTGTTAGTAGTTAGGCTGGCACTGAGCTACCCTTCTGGCCAAAAGACTTTAGAAAATACACAGATTTGAAGGGACCAAACAGCCCACCTGTGAACAAAGAAACGAAAAAGATATTACATGTTTTCAAAACAGGTGAAAATGGAAAAAACAGTGTGTCATCATTTATAATAAAAACACAGTACTGAGGAAAATTTGTTACAGAGGGAAAAAAAGGAAGATTTCAAACAATCCATGATCCAGTTGGCTTCAGCCTTCGGGTGCAAGGATAGTTCAACATGTACAAATCAAATCAAGACAATTATTTGAAGTTCCTGTCAAAAAGCTTGGCACTTGGTCCAAATACTTGCCTGCTTTAAGATATATGTAGAAGAGAAAATGTATAGAAAATTTTTTTTTGCAATTTTAGCCAGAACTGAAGTTCCAAATGTATCTCTCTTACCTATAAAAGTAGTATGACTTATAGAAAGGATAAAACAAAATCTTTGAAATACACATATAGAGATGTCGTTGTCTGTTCTATGCACTAGAATTAAGAGGTAGTCTTTCTTTGGGGAAACTAGGGATTTTTGTTTATTTGTTTGTTTGTTTTTCTGATACCAAAGCTCAAGCAATGGCCCTATTAACTTCTAATGATATTTGCATGGGATTTGGGGGGTCCTTGTTATGCCGCATCAGGAGAATAAAGACTGAAAATCACACATCACCTCTGTATATATGCAAAAAAATCAATTGACAGAATTCAATAGTCCTTCATGATACAAGTTTCTGGACAAATTAGTATTTTGACATAATAGAGGTTTCAATCTAAGGGATATATATAGCAAACCCACAGGCAGCACCATAATGAATATGGAAAAACTGTAAGAATTTCTTCTAAGATAAGGAATAAGGTGAAGGTAATTCCTCCTACTGTTTTTATTTAATAGAATATGAAAAGTCTTAGGCAGAGCAATTAAACAAGAGAATAAATACAAACACATAAGTAGGAAATGAAGAAGTCAACTATTTGAAGAGGACATTATTCTTTATATAGAAAGATCTGAACTCAACCCAAAACATAATTTGAACTTAAAAGCAAATTCAGTAAATTAGCCAGGTACAAAATTGAGTAGCTTTTGTATAGATCTGTAACAAATTTCCTAAGGGGGAAAAATTGTGATAGTAATTCTAATCAATAACTGCTGCAAAAAGAATAAAATGCATGGTTAAATTTCACCAAGAAAGTTAAAGACTACCACAATGAAATTAACAATTTAGCAAGTAAAGAAGCATCAAGAGGAGGAAGTAAAGGTGATCAAAGGAGAAGTGAGACATTGCTGGTTATAGTGACTGGCTATATTTAGCAAAAGAAGTGAGGCCATTAAGGTAATGGATGTGGGGAGAGGGGATGGAGGGGCTGGCTAACAAACTGCAAATCCTGTTGAATTTGAAAGACTGGGAAAAGGCTGGAGATACTGCTCAGTAAAGGAGAACTTGTGTAGTATGGACATGCCTTGGGTTCAATTTTCAGCTATAAAGGAATAAAGAGGGGAAAGGAGGTCAAGAAGGGGTGGTAAAGGAAGAAATTGAATGGAGAAAAAAAGAAGGAGGGATATTGGGAGGTTGTGAGGAGGAGACTTGGGGCTGAAGTCTACAGGTAGTGAGCAAAACAAAGAAGAATCCAGTGTGTCCCAAAGGGAGAGTGAAATTGTTTACCCCAAAGATGTGAGGGAAAAAGACCACTGAAATTACCATGGATAAATTAATTAAAGCAAGCTATTAATTGAAACACTCATTTTTTTTTTATTTGTGAACATGAGCTGCCTCCTCCTAAGACAGGGTTCAAGAGGTCAACACTGGGTGAGAGGAAGATGAGATTTTTATATCTCAGAGGCAAGGAGTTTCTAAATGGGGACTGGGGGGCAAGATCCCAGGAGCAGGACATAAGCATAACAAGTTAGTCATAACAACCTTCTGAAACAAAGATATGGCTACAAGGTAGTAACAACAAAGTAGTTATAACAGGTGACCATATTATCCTTTTGTACTGTTTGTTCGAGGAAAGAGAAAGCATGCCTTTGTTTCAAAAGGATAATATGATCAGTGATATGTGCCTCACTGGATTGTTGTAAGAACTAAAATAAGAGAGCATACATGAAAGAGAACAGCTATCAACTATAAGCTGTGTTCACCTATTTTTAGGAATAAAGTTTTATTGGAATACAACAAGATTATTTACTCAGATTTTGTCTATGGCTTCTTTCTCATTACAATTACAGAACAAAGAAGTTTCAGCAGATATCATCTAGCATACAAATCCTAAAATACTGACCATCTGGCACATCATTGAAAAAAGTATTTTGTGGACCTCTGACATATGTGCAGGGTTTAAAATAGTTTGAAGCAGCTTAAATTCTCCATGAGCAATGATGCTTCTATCATTGCAAAATGCTTGTTTCAATTTGCTCAGAATTGTAGGAAGAGGATGGAGTGGGGAAGGTAGGTAGAAA
The DNA here is from genome assembly GCA_004025045.1 of Sigmodon hispidus. Classification (NCBI taxonomy): domain Eukaryota; kingdom Metazoa; phylum Chordata; class Mammalia; order Rodentia; family Cricetidae; genus Sigmodon; species Sigmodon hispidus. The sequence continues at coordinate 143,498 of PVIH01003691.1, forward strand.
TAGTTGCTTGCTTTGTGAAGTTTAGTAGTAAACTCTCAAAGGACACAGCCCATCACAGAAGGCAGCTTTCCCTCTGGGCTGTGGTATAATGTGTGCAGTGGGCACAGAATGGGGTTGCAGACTTAGTGGATTTCCCCGTCTCTGCTAATGCTGGTTAATACACTTCATACCAAGCATGAAATATGTTCCCAAGGCTGAAATCTGCATAAGATGCCTTAGCCTCAACCAAGGTTCTCACAGAAAAATGGGAAAACAAGACTAAGAAAGAAACAAGGAATTTCTCACACTATACAAAAGCTAATGGCTGTGGTTTAGTAAGATAATTGAGAAAAGCCAGAGGCACTGATGCCTTGAAGTTTATTGGGTGAGATACACAGAAACAGATTTCTGTCACAACTTGAATTGTGTCAGGAGATAAAAAACATTTCATAAAAGTATGTTTACATACCAGATACTGACAGATAAAAAATAAATACAACTTTAATATCCCTCTCCATACCTCAATGTATCTTCCCTCACACTGGATAAGACACGCACTTACGTAAAATGCATGTCTTCACTCTGCACATTTTACTCATGACATTTTTCATGACACTCATTTTCCAGCTGACAAAGGTTGAGAACATGGGAGGAAGAGATAGGATGAAAGATAATCATGTGATACAGAAGTAATTATGGGGCATAGGAGCTATGATCCCCAGCTTGGATCATAGATTTGACACTAGCTGAGAAGGCTGTTGAGCCCATGTGAGCTTTTGCATCCTGCTTCCACAGAAGTGTTGTGAGTACCTAAGGATGGGGGTTAGGGGTCCCTGACATGTATGTTCTCAGTAAGTGTTAGCTAGCTTGTGTGTAGTATGTCATCAGCAGCACTAAGATCCTATTGTCAAGATTGTAAGGTACAGAATCAAAGCCTCAGAGACCTGCTGGAGTTAGTGATGAATTAAATTTCATGATGAATGGGCATCTAAAAATTGACACCCACTCTTGTTTGATCTAGAGGAAAGTAAAAGGATTAATTTGTACTATGTCTTAGCTCTCCAAAAAGGTGGATTTTTAACTATTTCATCTTGATCTTAATTAATAAAATTTATATCCTGCTTATTAAAGCTAGTGTCCCCCTAAAAAATTACGTGGAAAAGTTACTTTTCAATAAAATACTGCCCATCTTACAAATAACTAGATCAGTAGAAACTTAATGCCCTCCACATAAACTATCTATACTAAAACACACCATGGCTTCACACCTTACATTCTAGCAGGTCATTAAAACACAAACTAGTTCATGTTAATTCAATAATGTAGATTAAGAGTGTATTCTAGCCTGTCTGTCTGACATATTGCCCTGCCTTGTCCCTAGGGTATAGTCCTATAAGGGTTACAGCCAGTCAGAGAGCCCTGGGGATCGTCTTGTCTCTGACTCCTCAAGCCTAGCTACAAGTGTCTGCCACCATAACCATTTTTTTCCTTTTAAATGTTTTATTAATCTCTCATGTTAATGGGTGTTTTACCTGCATATAAATTTCAAGCATTTGCATGGCTTTTCACTAGAACTCCATGTTGAAAATAGTGGTGATATGTTACATATTTAATAAAATCTGGAATATCAAGAGATCAACCCATAGTCAAACTAGGCAGAGGTAGCTCCAGGAGTTCCAGGGATAACAGAACAGTAGTAACTCATACAACATGGGGCTCCAGAGAATCTCTGTGAGTACAAGGCCAAACAGCTGGGCTTCAATGACACACACCTTTAATCCCAGCACAGGGAAAGCCGGGAGTGGTGATGTAGGCCTTTAATCCCATAACTCCAGAGACCTAGATCTTTCTGTTTTCTGTTGTTATGCCCGTGTCTAGAAATTCCCAACGACAACCACAGAGTTGGAAATGCTGTAACATGCTGAGGGTTTTATTGTTAATACAGGTTCCAATGAACCTTGCAGCAGAAAGCTAACAACCCAGCAGTCCAGACGAGCGGTGTGGGGAGTGGGGAGGGCTTTAAAGGAAAACATATGTAAGCACATCTTGGCATTCCAGGGGGTCCAGGTACAGCAGCTGCTAGCTGAACCTTCTAGTGCAAACCTAACTTTTGAATCTATTGGGGCTCTCAGACACACTCCCAGACCTGGGCCTTGCCTTCAGGTACCAAATGTAGGGATGAATCCAGGTCCTCACACTGTGAGTTCAAGGCTGACTATCAAATAGAGTATCTCACACCTTTAATCTTCACCTGGATGGGATACAGCTGGTTAAGAAGGTATTTAAGGCAGGCTTAGGAAAACAGCAGGAATTAGAAGCAACCAGGAGTGAAGCTGAGGAAGCTGGAAGATAGCTGGGTGAGATTTGACTGTGGTGTTTTCTCTCTTTGATATTTCAACCTTTCCCTGATAGCTGACTGAGTTTCTTTCATTACAATCAGAATTCATGAGACAAAAAAAAAAAATTTTGGCTTCCACAAAAATCATGGCAACTTCAAAAAAAAAAAATGTTAAATGTACCTCCAATGTCAAGGCACCTCATCCTCTGCACATACTTCAGTGTGCTTGTCTACTGAATTCTCTCTCCAGCTAAGTAAGACCGCTGATGATTCTGTCTGTTTCCCAGTTCTCCCACAGTGGATTTCAGAAGGGGCTTGTCTCCCCCAACTCAGGAACTGGACAGCTAGGCCTCCAGAAGAAACATGTGAATAAGACTGGATTTTTAGTTGTTTTTTTTTTCCTCTATGAAACTGCCTTACCCTGATAAGACCTAACTGATTTGCCTTCACACTCTGATTTTATTTTCTAGGCCTATAAGGTGGCTAAAAACTCTGCCCAGTTTCTCAGCCACAGCAATTTTATATTAGAACATGCTTGTGTGTGTATGTGGGGGTGGGTGGGTGTGGGTGTGTGTGTGTGGAGGGGGGTGTAATATGGCATACCCCACCCAAGAAACATTTTCCTAGGGATTTTGACCTCACAGTTTCTGGCTGACACGGCAACTCTTTTATCCTTTCAAAGAGTCTCTGTATTTTGATGAGCTTATTTCAGTCTTTACCTCAATCATCTCTGCGTGTACATTCATGTGTATGAAGGTACCTGTGTACAAATGTGTGTACAGGAGTGAGTGCATGCATGTGTTCACATGCATGTGGAAGTCACAGGACAACCTTGGGTATACTTTCTCAAGTTCCACAAATCTTTTCTTGATTTCTAGGCTCTTTTTCACGGCCTAAAGCAGCCAGAGAGCCCTGGTGACCTCCCTGTCTCTGACTCTTCAAGAGTATCATTACAAGTGTCTGCCACCATAACCACTTTTTTCCTTTTAAATGTTTTATTAATATCTCATGTTAATGGGTGAATCACCTGCATATAATTTCAAACTCACTTTGCATGGCTTTTCACTAAAACTCCAGGTTGAAAATAATTATTTTTGTCTTCCACAAAAATTATGGCAACTTCAAAAAATGTTTAAATTAGATTTTATTTTTACTTTGGGACATGAGTTCCCACATGCATGTACATATGTGTGATACATGCACAATTTGTGCCTATGGAAGACAAAAGAGAGTATCAGATCCCTTGAAGCTACTATGTGAGTGATGGGTGTCAAACCCATGTTCTTTAAAAAAGCAGCTGGTGATTTTAACTACTGAGCCATTTCTCCAACCCTTCAATTGTTTACTAGAAACCCCATAAGAACCTCTATCTAGATGAGTGAGCTCTATTAACATTTTACCATATTAAAAAGAAAAGCTAAACCCCTAAAAATGTTTCAATATTTTAAATTAATTATTTTAATAATACAAAAAAGTAATATTATAAAAATACTTATTTTTGTTTCAAACAACTGGTAAAAGGATAGCACAGTTTATATTTTTAAAAATCTTTTTAATGTTTAGATGACTAGAATAGGGTCAGAACCTGCCTCTGGCTTTGGCATCCAGGCTGCTACTATCTTGGAAGCTTCACACATATGCTCTGCTGGAAGCTGGAAGAGGGCTATAATCATACTTCCTGATAATTATGGAATTGATCCTTGGACGTACATGTACACTCAAAATGCTATACTTTCTCCAAGCATGACTGGAACATGAAACCTTACATCACATTCATGAACATTTTGACCATGTTAAATTTAAATACTGTGGTCTATCTTTGCTTTAAGTAAGTATTTTACAAATCAAATAGTGTTATCACACATTGGCCATCTGGAAAATACTGGCTGACAGTTACATACATCTTTTAATTGTTAGATTTTTTCCCACTATAAATTTTTTTTAAACAAAACAATATCACCACTGTTCTGATCAAAATGTCTAATTTTTGAAAGACTATTAATTGTATGGTAGTAAAAACAGATTGCTCCAAATCTGACTATTGACAACAAATAACAGATACTGTTCTTTTTTTACATTTTTAATTTTTGAAGTACAGAATTACCTCTTAAAGTTTGAAACAATGTCTTACTGTGTAATCTAGATTGGTCAACTCATATTGTACCCTAAGTGGACCTGAACTCACCATTCCATAGTCATCATGCTGCAGAGGTAGAATTTCAGAATTATAGGAACAAACCTAGAATTTCTTCCTATTTCCAATACAATATTTACAAAAACCCAAGTGTGAAAAAAGCAATAGCTGTCAGATAGCTTTTTAAGTGAAAATAGTATGCCATGAAAACATTAGCCCGGACCGCCTATACCATTTCCTCAAATAGTTTGGTATCCAACAGAATACTTGGGGTAGCATCAGCATTTTGCCACCTAAAATGCTTTAAAGAACTAGACCATTAACTAATATGCTTCAATAAGACCATTTGAAGTGAGTCTGTTCTATGTGTGATAAATGCACATATGTGTGTGTATGACAAATGTGATATATATATGTATGTATGTATGTATGGCCCATAAGTGAACTTACTGCACTTTGGTAGACATACTGAAACACACACAGGGAAGAAAACAACTGAAGCCATTAGAAGAGATCAGGTAAGGGCACTCTAGCACCTTTATTCACATCCTAGACTATAAGCAAATGTCCAGTGAGCAGCCTGCAGTCTTCAGTGCCTCACTTTACACCTCTATGATTTTGCTAGTTGTATTACTTCATGAAACTGACTCTAAATGCAGTACTGAAGTACTACCTAGTGTTATCATGCACAAATATATATATATATATGTATATACACACATACATATATACATACATGTGTATATACATATATATATTTGTGCATGATAACACTAGGTAGTACTTCAGTATATATAAAGTACTTCATATATATATATATATATATAAAGAGAGAGAGAGAAATAACACTAGGTAGTACTTCAGTATATATATAGTACTTCATATATATATATAAAGAGAGAGAGAGAGAGAAATAAAACCATGATGACAGGTCTTAAAGAGGAACTGGGTATTAGAACAGCTTTTTCAGGCTTGTGAATTAGGATGATATTGGCTACCAATTCAATGTGAACAGAACAATGATGCTAGAGTTTCCTTTAACTAGTAGCACACTTAAAACAAAAGCTGATTAATGGGTGAAAACCTGTGACTAGAGGCTTTTGGGGGTCTACTTCTATATTTCCTTTAGGATCAATGGCTCATTAATCACTAATTTAGATGAATATATTGATAACAATTATAGATATCAATTATACATAAATTTATCTATGTGTATGTGTAGGTAATATGGATTACATGCAGATAAATTATATGTGTATGGTGGGAAAGTCTTATGATTATTGATGGGATTTAGTGCTAAGGAATCAGCAGTTTTATCTACCACTGCTTTGCACTCTTAGACAAACATCATAGACATCAATCATAGTAGAAATAGCTTAATATTATTGTGGTGATCATAAGAATGTCACTTAGAATGTGAAAAATAAACATTACCAAACTAAAGTATTCATTTCTGCCTTAAAATACTTATCTGTATTTTCCTAGTATTATCTGTACCAGATCCACTGACTTTGTTTTGTATACCTCATGAAAGTAGTGTTTCCAAATGTTTTCCAATTGCTAACTCCTCGGAGTCTTAATAAGCCTTGATAAAAATATGTAAACAGAAGAAAAAATTCATACCTAGTGTTTGCTTTCTTTCTTGGTCATTTCTTAGTGAATACTTTAATTTTATGTTGACAGTGTTTTTAATTAACTATTCCTGTGTTATCTCTAAATTAATTCCACTGAGATATAAATTAAATTGCTTACAAATTATCTGTTTACATGTTTTTAAGCAGGAGAATATAATATTCACAGCATGACTTGAGGGAGTTATACATGGAAAAGATTAACTTGGTTTGTAATAATGCCAAAAATAAAATTAAAGGGAAAGAATCCTTTTATTATATATTATAGACATTATAGCTCATGAGGAGGAATATCTACATATAACTTATATTGCCCTTGTGTCTAAAATATAATTTGAAAGAAGAAAAATGACTACAGTTTACAAACAAACAAAACACAATGTATGGATGGCTAAAATAGATAGGTTTGAAATAAGGATGAAAAAAACTAAAAGTTATATTCTTGCCACACTATGTTGGTCCTCTAGTTTCATGACAGAACTTTGCTATACAAACAAGGCTGGTCTTGAACTTGCTAACAGCTTCTTTGAGTGCTGGGATTACAGATGTGCATTACCATGTGGCCATGCTATAAAGTTATTAAAGGTAATATTTGCTTCATAAAATGTGTTGAAAAGAAGCTGACATAGTCCTTCCTAGAACTTACAGAATCCTCTGAATAACCTTGACTACAAGAACAGCCCTAATAACCTTGAAGGAAATGCATGTTCTCATTGCCATCTATTTGTAAGTGGAAGGAGATCATGAAATTTTTCTCTCTTCATTCTGGGGTCTAAGGAGAGAGAATGGAATCAATTATACATATATACATTTGTGTGGATGTAATACAGACTACACACATGTTAACAATTGTGGTTGGATGCTAGTATCTCATTTTCACCTTTCTTCTGAAGCGTGTGACAGCGAAAGCAAGCTGGCTCCAGAACAGGGCTGAGCCTGTCAAACATCATTCTACTAGATTTGGTTGTTTTCATTGGAGCATTTCATAGTTTCCTCCAGTTACTGCTGCACAAGCATCCTGCAGAAGCCCCACTCAGTTTTACTGAGGATAATTAAGAAGGGTTGAAGACCACAGTAAGACCAAAGAGCAATCACCTTCTTCTGAGGCTGAACTGTCAGTCTCCTTCCTAGAGAAGGAAGGCAGGGGTACTGCAAAGGCAGTGGAGAGGGCAGCTGATGGACATTATAGCCCATGAGGAGGAATATCTACATATAACTTATATTGCCCTTGTGTCTAAAATATAATTTTAGTGGGGAGCAGAGCTCACATTATAAATGCAAAGACAAAGGCCTAGTCAGAAGAACAAGCTTATGGCAATAAAGCAAGGATATCATGTCATACACAAGCCATTAGCTTTCTCTAGGGTCATAAGGCTAAAACAATATTTTGATTCATATTATATATGTGTTAATGTTCATGCCTCTGACAAATTATTTCTTGGGATGAAGGGATGACTCAGTGGTCACAAATGCTTGCTGAACTTACAGGGATCATAAGCTTAGTTCACAATGGAGGTCACCTATAACTACAGCTCCTGAGGATCTAACACCCTTTTCTGCCTTCCACAGGCATACACATACATGTGGAATACACAATAAACACACATTTTTCCCAGCTTAAAATACAATAAAAATAAATTATCTCTTAGGAGTTATTTCAGGTAGCTTTCTCTAGAATTAGAGACTAGTGTAATAAATTTAAATCATTCATTGTTTAAAAAACAAAACAAAACTCCCTCAGCTCTTCCCTGTGTGTTTTCTATTCTGCCTGTTCATGGAATTGTCTTAGAGACAATATTTTTTCAATACTTTGGCTCTATCACCACTGACTTCATCAAAGACAAAAAATAGTTTATCCCAGGCAGAAAACATACAGCTTTGTTTGTAATAGTAGTAATAGTATTTTTATTTCTCCACTTTGAAACTGGCTAACAGCCCTTATAGCAAATAAAAGCTTCCAACTGTAGAAAAATAAAGTGATTGAAAAACCCATAAAAGCCGAAGAAGAAGAAAAGGAGGAGGAGGAGGAGGAAGAGGAGGAGGAGGAGGAGGAGGAGGAGGAGGAGGAGGAGAACAAGAAGAACAAGAAGAACAAGAACAAGAAGAACCTGGATGAAATTAAAGCAAATGTCTAATCTGGGCTTCCATTAATCTCTGGCAAACATAAAAACCTAGCACGCTCCTTGGCTGCCTCCTGACAGTATTCATCACTGCTTCCACAGGTACCAGAACCTTCTTCATTGGGACCAAGCAGTAAAATGTTCAAACAGAAGCATTAGATCGATGAAAAGGCACAACTGCGTTCACATGGTAAGCGTACAGACATGGAAGTTTACCGATTTACCAGGGAAGACACCACACGCTAAAAACCAAACTTGGGTTTTACACAATACTGTTCTAAATGTTGTTCAATAAAGAAAACAGTCATCTCAAATTAACAAAGTGATGTTTCCCAGACTGCTGTCCCAGGAGATAAACAACTAGCTTTAATAAGTACAACTCATGGCTGCCAAGCCAATTGGTGAAGACATCAGTTCAGATCTCCAGGACCCACATAAAGCTGGAGGCAGCAGCACATATATGTGATCCAAGAATTCCTACTGTGAGATGGGAGGCAGAAACAGGAAAATCACAGTAAGGTCAAAGGCCAACTAGTCTGGCCCATGAAGTAAGCAGTCAGTAAGAGAAACCTTGTCTCAAATAAGGCGGGAAGAAAGTACCCATAGCTGGGGTTGTCTCTGGCTGGCCTCTCCACACCTGTGCCGTGGTATGCATGGCTGCATACATGAGAGAGAGACAGAGACAGAGAGAGAGGTTTTAAGTAAAGTAGTGTCACAAGACAAAAGGTTATTTTTATAATTCTATATAAAACTATATCTCTAAACTAGGAGCAATAATCCCCATAGTAACTGAGAACCACTCTGAAAAGAAACTGAGGTCATGAACTGTAAGTAAATACAATAAAATCATTAGACTGGAAAAAAGAATTTATACTCAATCTATGTAGTTCTCTAAATTATGAATATAGGGAACAGGCATCTGGCTACAGGGAGAATATTATGGAAAAAAACAATTGGGAAAACTATTTCTATTATAAGCTCTCTAATTTTAGGATGAAATATAATGTGGGTCAGTATCCTTGTCAGTGGACTTATACAATGACAAGCCACTAAGATATTTCAATAGTTCCTCAAGCATAGAGACAGAGCATAGCTCAGTGATAAAGCCCAAGGCTGTAGCGGGAAATCAGAAACTATATATGTGAACGATCGCGTCATAGGACTGGAGACGAGTGGGGCGTGGTTAACTGAAAAGGATTCCGGAAGTAGACCTTCGAGGGAGAGGACCAGGTCAGGAAGTAGTCATTCTCTCACGAGAGTTCCCCGACCGAGTGCGCAGTTCGCTCCAGCTGCCCAGGAGTTCGGACGTACGGCGTGGGGATGAAGAATCTTCCTTAGAAAGGCTCCGGCGCGCTGCAACCTCATCCTGTCATCTTCTCTTAAAACCGGCTCTGTTTTGTAAGCGATTTTCACCAAATAAACCCCGTTTAAAACATATCTCAGGGCGGGTTTTTACCGCGATACAAGGCTTTAGACCCAGTGACCAGTAAGAAAAAAAAAGGCATATTTCATAGTAGAAGTCCATGTTGAAAATGAAATCTTAATTTATTGATGTCCACCAAAATTATGGCAACTTCAAACTACTTTTTAGATTTTTATTTGTGTATATAATGGCTTATATTCCTCTTCTGCACTGTAAAGCAACCTATATCTGACTGAAAAAAATGGCTGTGGAAATTTTGATAAAGAGACTAAAGCTCCTTCCATTTATATGTGAAAAAATTTTAACCATAGATGACTAAAACAGTGGCAAAAAGATAAATATTTTGTCAGAGTAGAAATATCATATCTTAAAAGTGAAAGAATAAAAAATGTAGAGGTAAAAAATATTGTCTAGTGGAAAACAGATGGGCAGAAAAAATAATTAGTATAAGATATCAGTAACATGAACATGTATGCTTTTTAAAAATAATACTTCTGATTATTTTCTTTTAAAGATATTTTTATCAAATTGACTACTGTGTAAGGGCAGGTGGGACCGCACACATGGCACTGTATACACACTTGTGGAGGTCAGAGAACAGCTTCAGGGAGTCAGCTCTTTTCTGTCACCACACGGCTCCTGGAGACTGAGCTCACATGGTCAGGAGATAAGTACCTTTATCTCCTGACATCTTGGGATTCCTTGATTATTTTCTTTTACCTATGGTATTCACTAATTCCTCCAATTTGCTAAAAGTGGAAATAGAGAACATTAACTGCTTCTCCCTAATTTTACTGAGAATTCCTCTAATGTTTTCTTATTAAGCTAGGAAAAAGGTGTAATGAGAAGGTGTTTCTGTGCATGCCACTAAGTGTTGGCTGGTTTGTAGGCTGTAGCCACTCCTGTTTCCAAGATGCCTTTGAATTTCATTACTTAATACCCCTTCTAAAGGCCCTATCACAAACTCATGTATCCCCCTTGGAGGGTCTAGAGATACAGCCTGCCTGACAAGGCAGAATCTTTTTGTTTGTTTGTTTTTTGTTTTGTTTGTTTAAAGATTGTATATGAAATATGTTTTGACAAAATCTTTTCTTTTTTCTTTCTTTAATTATGAATAAAATCATATTTTTTATCTGTGTATATCCTTGTTCAAGCTCCGACAAGGCAGAATCTTACACAGGGCACTTTAACAAAAGCCACAACACTTCCATCCCTATTGTTTTGGTTAAAGATGAGTCACAGATTCACTGAACAGGTAAGAGGATCATAGAAGGCCAGGGACAGGTGTGCATACACAGTCACAGCCTCTATTGAACAATCAGTTGGGGCATCAAATCCTGCCAACTATGTAAAGGAAATGGGCCTTAAGATGATCACAGTCTAGGCTGCACCCCGACTGTAGCCTGCAAAAAAACCCTAAAGCAAGAGGTTAGCTCAACCAGGCCCAAGTCTCCTAAACCACAGAAAGTTTGACATGTCCAATGTTGAATTAAGGCACTACCTTTTGAGAAATATGCTATTGAGCAATAGATAAATAATATCATAAATATAATGTGATTCTTCACTGGGTCTGAGAGGGGAAAAAAGGAGAAAGTATGACTGCAATGGTCAGAAAATTTTGAATATACAGTAGATAATATATGGTATTGGTGTGAAATCTCTTAGATGAAAAATATTACTAGAGTCATGTAAGAAAAAATGCTGAAAGATTCAATGACAGAATAACTGTGATTCACTTGCAAGTTCAACAAACAAAACTAACTGGTAGTGTGTGTTTTCATGTGGATGTGCAGATCCAGAAGACTAGGCAGCTAAATGTGAGCAATTTACAAATACCCATGAAGGTCAATATATACAGATGGTGTGACTGTAGATGCCTTTATATAGATCAGAACTGTCAATCATTCTATAGATTTTAAACTTTTCTACTCTGTAGCGGGAAATTAGGAACTGTATATGTGAACGATCACGTCATAGGAATGGAGACGAGCTGGGCGTGGTTAACTGAAAAGGATTCCGGAAGTAGACCTTCGAGGGAGGGGACCAGGACAGGAAGTCGTCATTCTCTCACGAGAGTTCCCCGACCGAGTGCGCAGTTCGCTCCAGCTGCCCGGGAATTCGGACGTACG